>JAUMJM010000300.1:0-140357 GCA_033558235.1 Neomorphus geoffroyi
GGAAGAGAGAGAAAGGAAGAGAGAGAAAGAAAGATAGAGAGAAACAGATTAAGCGAGAACAAGAGAAAGAGAGAAAGAGAAACAGAGAAGGACAAAGAGAGAAAGAGAGAGAGGGAACGAGAGAGGGAAAGAGAGTGAAAGATAGAGAAAGAGAGAAAGAGAGAAAGAGAAAGGAAGAGAAAGGAAGAGAAAGGAAGAGAAAGGAAGAGAAAGGAAGAGAAAGGAAGAGAGAAAAAGAGAGAGAGAAAGAGAGAGAAAATGAGAGAAAGAGAGAAAGAGAGAGAAAGAAAGAAAGAGAGAAAGAGAGAGAAAGAGAGAAAAAGAGAGAAAAAGAGAGAAAAAGAGAGAAAAAGAGAGAAAGAAGAGAGAAAAAGAGAGAAAAAGAGAGAAAAAGAGAGAAAAAAGAGAGAAAAAGAGAGAAAAAGAGAGAAAAAGAGAGAGAGAAATGCAGAGAAAGAGAGAAAGAGAGAAAGAGAGAGAAAGAAAGAGAGAAAGACAGAAAGAAAGAGAGCAAGAGAGAGAGAAAGAGAGAGGGAAAGAAAGAGAGAGAGAGAAAGAGAGAGAAAGAAAGAAAGACAAAGATAGAGAAAGAGAGAAAGAAACAGAGGAAGAGAGAGAAAGAGAGATAAAGAGAGAGAAAGAGAGATAAAGAGAGAGAGAGAGAGATAAGAGAGAGAGAGAGAAAGAGAGAGGAAGAGAGAGAAAGCGAGAAAGAGAAAGAGGGAGAGACAGAAAGAGGGAGAGACAGAAAGAGGGAGAGACAGAGAAAAAAGAAAGAGACAGAGAAGGAGAGAGAGAAATAAAAAGAGAACAACAAATAGAGAAAGAAAGAAAAAAAGAGAGAGAGAAAGAGAGAGAGAGAAATAAAAACAGAGAAGAACAAATAAAGAAAGAAAGAAAAAGAGAGAGAGAAAGAGGGAGAGAGAGAAAGAGGGAAGTGAGAGAAAGAGGGAGAGAGAAAGATATATAGAGAGAAACAGATTAAGAGAGAACAAGAAAGAGAAAGAGAGAAGGACAAAGAGAGAAAGAAAGAGAGAGGGAACGAGAGATGGGAAAGAGAGGGAAGATAGAGAAAGAGATAGAAAAAGAGAGAGAATGAGAGAGAGAATGAGAGAGAGAAAGAGAGAGAGAGAGAAAGAGAGAGAGAGAGAGAAAGAGAGAGAGAGAGAAAGAGAGAAAGAGAGAAAGTAGAGAGAAAGAGAGAAAGAGAGAAAGAGGAGAAAGAGAGAGAGAGAGAAAAAAGAGAGAAAATGAGAGAGAGAAAGAGAAAGAGAGAGAAAGAGAGAGAAAGAGGAGAGAAAGAGAGAGAAAGAGAGAGAAAGAGAGAGAAAGAGAGAGAAAGAAAACGGAGAGACAGAAAGAGAAGAGAGAGACAAAGAGGGAAAGATGGAGAGAAAGAGGGACAGAAAGAGGGAGAAAGAAAAGGGAAGAGAAAGAGAGAGAAAGAAAAGAGAGTGAGAGAGGGAAAGAGAGAAAGAGAGAGAAAGAGAAAGAGAGGGAAAGAGAGAAAGTGAGAGAAAGGAAAGAGAGAGAGAGAAAAATAGAGAGAAAGAGAGAAGAAAGAGAGAGAGAGAGAAAACGGAGAGAGAGAAAGAGGGAGAGAGAGAGAAAGAGGGAAAGAGGGAGAGAAAGAGGGAGAGAAAGAGGGAGAGAAAGAGGGAGAGAAAGAGGGAGAGAAAGAGGGAGAGAGAAAAGAGAAAGAGAAAGAGAGAGAAAGAAAAGAGAGTGAGAAAGAGAGAGAAAGAGGAGAAAGAGAGAGAAAGAGAGAGAAAGAAAGAAGAGAGAGAATGGTGTGAGAGAATTAAGAGAGAAAGAGAGAAAGAGAGAATGAGAGAAAGGGAGAGAGAGAGAAAGAGAGAGAAAGAGAGAAAGAGAGAAAGAGAAAAAAGAGAGAAAGAGAGAGAGAAAGAGAAAAAAGAGAGAAAGAGAGAGAGAAAGAAAAAGAGAAAGAAATAGAGAAAGAAAGAGAAAGAAAAAAGAGAAAGAGAGAGAGAAAGAGAGAGAGAGAAAGAAAGGGACAAAGAGAGAAAGAAAGAGAGAAAGGGAGAAAGAGATAGAAAGAACAGGGTTTTATATATATATATATGAGGCTACAGGTTACCAATTCATAAATTGTAAACTATATTAAATACATTCAATATTGACTGATGATGAGTGCCACTCTTCTAGGCTAATTTCTCTTCTAACCACAATGTGAAAATTCCAGCTAATGGGCTCGTGACAAGACTAAACATGGGTAATAGCAGACTTAATCAAGAAAACAGATGGGATTCATTAAAAGCTGGTACTTAGCGGATAATCTTTGGAGAGTTCTCACCTCAATCTACATGCCCGCATCAAAAAGAAAGAAAAAATTACAAATCTTCAGCTGTTTTTATCTCAAGTTGTTGAGCCAATTCAGTGGAAATTCTTAATGGAAAAATATCAGGCACAGTTTGCTTTGAACTCCCTGCTCCATGTTTTAGAAGATGTATTCTCTTTCCCACTCTTTTTATACAGTATTCATGGTAAAATAGTAACTAGAATTTTTGTCTCACAGTTGAGAACATAAATTAGCTATAGTTTTCATATCTACCTGTAACAGGTAGCTTAAGACAATGTTGCAGTACTAAAGGTATTTCTTTGTGAATACTAATAAGGAAATACATAAGCACATGTTTACATAGTAATGTATTCTATAAAAAACCTATAGACTCTATTATTTATATATAGGCTGGGTAGAGACATCCACACATCTACCCTGTATTGTGCACTTTTACAAGCTGAAAGGCTAGAAATGGAAGCCAAATGCTATTCCAAGTTTCAGAAGTACTTTGTCTATAATGAATTAAGCCAACTCCTTAAATACAAACATATTAAAAATTCAGATACAATTATGCATAATTTCTCCCATAAAAAGGAAGAAATCTTAGAACCTCATTATCACTCTCCTCCAACAGCTATTATCTTGTTAAAAATATCCATAGAGTTACCAAATGAGCAGATAAACTCATGCAAATCAGTAACCAAATATTTCCTTAGCCAATATCACATTATCAAAAAAAAGTGGTTGTATTGGGTCTGGCTAAGATGGAGTTAATTTTCCCCATAGCAGCCCTCATAGGGCTGTGCTTTGTATTGATAGCTAGAAAGGTGCTGGTAACACACCAGTGTTTTGGCTACTGCTGAGCAGTGCTCCCACAGCATCAAGGCTGTCTGTACAACACTCCCCCACCCCCATCAGTGGGCTGGGGTTGGGCAAGATCTTGAGGGGGAACACAGCCATGACAAAACCCACCATCACAGCGCTCACTGTGATCCCAGCTCAGAGGAAAGGCTTTGTTTACACCTTATTTTCGCTTCTCAATGCTTTGAAAAAGAGGTCCAGAACAAGAACCTGCCTTTCTCTGTAGGTTTTGCTGAACACCACACAGCATAAATAGATATACCTCACCCCTGGTGTACACAAATAGAAGAGCTCACGTTTCAGAGCTGGGAGAAGGCAGCAGATATCAGTGCCTCTGTGCCAGAGCTGACACTGACATGTGCACTACATCTGTGGGCCAGCAACAGTGCTATCTACAGACCAGAGAGCTGCTAGCCTTTTGTGCCCATCAGACATTTCCTGTTATAATCACCAGCTGTGTTGTGGTCTTTCTAAACACAGAACAGCTGGAGCCAATGTTTTCACATATAGCTAAAAAAGAACCATGGAAGACTGGCACAAGGGGAAAGGATATTTGTTGGGTCAAACGACTGCTTAAGAAAAAAATGTGATAAGATATCATCCCAGTGATAAAGTTTTGTATGCATTCATGACACCAAAGTCATAAACTTGGAAACAATTGCAAACTTCAGTTGTTTGGGTTTGGGGGGGGGGGTTTGCTTGTTTGGCGGGGGGGTTTTTTGTTTGTTTGTTTGGGTTTTTTTAAGATCCCTGAAATCACAGTGAGGCTTTTCCTGCAGTCCTGCAAAGCTATCTTTTATGAACCAAACATCAGGGGGCTCCTGTTATGCAGTTTGAAAGATAGTGGGGATTTTCAAAGGTTTTGCTTGTGACACCACTAACATTCAGTGAATTATCTGAGGCACATTTTGCAGCTGTCAGAAATCTGTACCTATATGATACAGCACAAACAAAAAAAAAGCTGTTCATAAGAGAGGAGCTACAACTGTATTCACCTGAAAATGGAGAGGGCATGTGAGTAAAAAGATAAATATTCCAAAACGTGCCACTGGAAAAGAAAGCAAAGGTGTTGACCCTTTCTGTAGTTTCAGTAAGGACGTCAATACATTATTGAAGCTTAAGGAACAGAAATAGTTCCATTTTACTCCCAAGGTTTTTCTATATTTTTGTTACCAAAACACAGTTACCTAAAACAACAAGAAATGAGAACATGGCACGTACTTGTGGCAAACATCAAAAATCACCTGGACAGCTTGCACAGCTGTTATAGTTTCAGCTTGGTTTGGTTTGGTTTGGTTTTTTTTTTTCCCTCCTCTTTCAGAGAATTTTTTCTTCCTTTGCTGGCAGTAGGGGGGGCAGGGGCCATTTCCGGGGAGACCGGGGCAGAGGTTGTGTCCCGTTTGCCCGGACATTTCCTTTCACTGGCTACTTCCCGGTCTCCGCCTCTTTCTCCATCTTGCTACCTAGAGAATAGTCGCGCTTCGCTACCTCTGCTTGCGTTGCTGTATTCTCTATCTCTCTATCTTTATTTCCTTTCCCTCTCTGTGTGTGTGAGTGCGAGTGTGACTGATAACCATCTGGATCGGCGCTGAGGAGGAGGCTGCCCGGAGCGGAGCTGCGGCCTGGGAGAAGCTGTGCGCCCCGCGCCAGGGCTGCCCAGAGCGGAGCTGCAGCTTAAAGTGACGGCACCACCAGAGCTCGGGTACGGGACTCGATCCATATTAACAACTTAATCGCACTTGTTGTTGACTTTGTTCTGTTCTGTGCACACATACACTTAGAGCAAAGAACTGTTATCTGTTCTGCACAATCTCACAATCTCTGATTAAAATCACTGAGCATACTTTGGTTGGTTTGGTTGGTTTTTTTTCATCCAAACTAAGACATTGTTTTTGGTGGCCCGTACGGGGAAGAAGATAACAGTTCTTTCCATCATGATGTGTGTTGTGAGTTTGGGGTCAATACAGACCATTCTGTATTACATTTTTGCTTTCTGTTGGTATAGAACTATGCCAAAAGGTCTTGCAGGTTTAATTCATCTCAGTGCCTCAGCCAGTAAGACTCAGACGGCTGTAATTATTATTGAATTCTTGTTTTGGGTTTATAGTGTCATGGATTCAGTGCCTGTTGGTATTATCTGGAATATGTTTTCAAGGTTGTACTTCTGTACCAGCCTAAGTTGTTATGTCTGGAGGGTTAATGATAATGATACTTATCCTCAGGGAAGGACACAGGAGAGTATCTCATCTCAAATTTTCATTCAGTCATCTCTCAGGTTTGCTACAACAGCCTTTCAGAAACTTTACCTCTCGCTAGACATCAAGGATATCCTGCTCTATATCCTACTTTTAGTCATTTGTTTGCAAGTTGGTTTCATTAGTGTCCATCTTATGCATGAAGCTAGGGACAAGGTTGGTAGGGAATGCACCCAGAAGCATCCGCAGGAAATTAGTAAAGGAGAGAGCAAAATGTCTGATACCATCATATCTCCAGACGTAGCTAAACCTAAAGAACAATCAGAGCTGAAAGTTGCCCCTATTCAGAAAAGGAAATATAAGGCCAAGTCGGCTCGTCTGGTGGATGAGGATGGGGAAGCGGGTCCTTCACAGACTGCAGACCCAGAACCAGAGATTGTCACTGAGTCCCTCTCATATGACAACCTTCGCAGCTTGCGGAAGGATGTTACTCGAAAACCGGATGAGCCTATTCTGACTTGGATGATCCGAGTTTGGGACCTTCTGGGAGAAAGCTTACAAGTCGATGGTCATGAAGCCAGGTATTTAAAGGCCCTGGCTCGAGATGCAGGTATCGAACAGGCATTTGTGAGGGAACCAAGACCCCTTTCACTCTGGACAAGACTTTTAGCCAGTGTAAAAGAAAGATTTGCCTACAAGGATATCTTGCAGGCACATCATTTGAAGTCATCTTGGAGGACTATGGAAGAAGGAATTCTGCGCTTAAGGGAGATGGCACTACTAGAAATACTTTATGGAAGGGAAGGGGAACCCCTCAATGATCCAGATAAGGTTAGGTGTACACCGGAGATGTGGTGGAACCTGTCATACCGGGCACCAAGTATATACTCCCATCACTTGGCGTCCCTACACTCGGCAGAGGACCAAGATATAGTGGGCGTTGCAGTGAATAAACTCAGAACATATGAGAAAATAATCCAAGGTCCAGTGCAGGCCCGTATCGCTGCAGTGGAGACACTGGTTCAGAACATCAACAAAGAACAGAAGAATTTTAGAGATGAGCAAAAGGAGGAGATTAGGAAGCTTAAGGAAGAGATCAAGGACAGTATTCAAAGTCTTCAAGTGGCACCAGTATGAATTGGGACTTCTGGAGCCACAGTCAGACACCTCCCAGCTAGAACGAGGGACAGACTTCGAGAACTGATTTGTGGTATTTTCTGATTGGAATGGGGAGGACTATATGTTGGGGGGGGGGGGGGGGGGGGGGGGGGTTGGGGGGGTGGTTGGTACAGGAGAATTGAAGGACAAGAGAGAAGAAATCAGCAAAAGTGAGTGCAGTGCCAGTCTCCAAGGCGCTGATCCATTAGAGGAAACCTCTAGAATGCATCCATCAGGAAAGAGCTGTGATTGTTATAATGAAAACCAGTGTTAAAGGGGCCCTGCCTCTAGCCAGGTAGAGGCACGGGATAATCGTGTCTATTGGACTGTGTGGATCCGGTGGCCTGGCACGTCAGACCCACAGAAATACAAGGCTCTGGTGGATACGGGTGCTCAGTGTACGTTAATACCATCAGGACATGTGGGCTTGGAAACAATTGCTATTTCTGGTGTAACAGGAGGGTCTCAAGAACTGACTGTGTTAGAAGATGAAGTAAGCCTGACTGGTAGAGATTGGCAAAAACACCCTATTGTAACTGGTCCGACTGCCCCATGTATCCTGGGGATCGACTACCTTAGGAGTGGATATTTCAAGGATCCGAAGGGACATAGGTGGGCTTTTGGAATAGCCGCTGTAGAAACAGAAGAGATTGAACAGTTAAAGTTATTGCCAGGTCTCTCGGAGAGTCCCTCTGCTGTCGGATTGTTGAAAGTTGAAGAACAACGAGTGCCAACTGCCACCACAACAGTGCATCGACGACAATATCGGACGAACCGTGACTCTGTAATTCCCATCCATAAGATGATCAGAGAACTGGAGATCCAAGGGGTGATCAGCAAGACTCACTCACCCTTCAACAGCCCCATTTGGCCTGTGCGTAAGTCTGATGGAGAATGGAGATTAACTGTGGACTATCGTGGCTTGAATGAGGTTACTCCACCATTGAGTGCCGCTGTGCCAGACATGTTGGAACTCCAGTATGAACTGGAATCCAAGGCAGCGAACTGGTACGCCACGATTGACATTGCTAATGCGTTCTTCTCCATTCCCATAGCTGCAGAGTGCAGGCCACAGTTCGCTTTCACTTGGAGGGGTGTGCAATACACCTGGAACCGATTGCCCCAGGGGTGGAAACATAGTCCTACCATCTGTCATGGACTGATTCATGAAGCACGAGAGAAAGGTGAGGCTCCAGAACACCTGCAATATATTGATGACATCATCGTGTGGGGGGACACAGCAGGAAAGGTTTTTGAGAAAGGGAAGAAAATCATTCAGATTCTTCTGGGAGCTGGGTTTGCTATCAAACGGAGTAAAGTTAAGGGGCCTGCCCAGGAAATCCAGTTCCTGGGGATGAAGTGGCAGGATGGACGTCGCCAAATTCCAACAGAAGTTATTAATAAGATTACAGCAATGTCTCCGCCGACCAGCAAGAAGGAAACGCACGCCTTTCTGGGTGCCATAGGTTTCTGGAGGATGCATATCCCAGAATATAGTCAGATCATAAGCCCTCTCTACTTGGTAACCCGTAAGAAGAACGATTTCCACTGGGGCCCTGAACAATAGCAAGCTTTTGAGCAAATTAAGAGGGAGATTGCTCATGCTGTAGCCCTTGGACCAGTCAGGTCAGGACCAGATGTGAAGAATGTGCTCTACTCCGCATCTGGGAATAATGGTCTTTCATGGAGCCTTTGGCAGAAAATGCCTGATGAAACTCGAGGTCGACCGCTAGGATTCTGGAGTCGAGGCTACAGAGGATCTGAAGCCAAATACACCCCGACTGAGAAAGAGATCCTAGCTGCTTATGAAGGAATTCAAGCTGCCTCAGAGGTAATAGGGACTCAGCTCAGCTCCTCCTGGCACCCCGATTACCAGTGCTAAGGTGGATGTTCAGTGGATGGGCTGCCCCCACACATCATGCCACTGATGCTACCTGGAGCAAATGGGCTGCTTTGATCACACAACGTGCCCGTATGGGAAAACTAAATCGCCCTGGGATCCTGGAGATTATTACAAACTGGCCTGAAGGTGACAACTTTGGTTTAGCAGAGGAAGAAGAACAGGTAACAAGGGCAGAGGAAGCTGTACCATACAGTCAATTGCCAAAAGAAGAAATACGCTATGCGCTTTTCACTGATGGTTCCTGTCGTAGTGTGGGGACAAATCGAAAATGGAAAGCGGCCGTGTGGAGTCCCACACGACAAGTTGCGGAAGCTATTGAGGGTGAAGGAGGGTCAAGTCAATTTGCGGAACTTAAAGCTGTCCAATTGGTTCTGAACATTGCCAAACGAGAGAAGTGGCCAAGACTTTACCTTTATACTGATTCATGGATGGTGGCAAATGCCCTATGGGGATGGTTAGATCGATGGAAGAAAGCCAACTGGGAACGCAGAGGGAAACCCATCTGGGCCTGCAGATATATGGCAAGATATCGCTGCCCGAGTGGAGAAGTTGATTGTGAGAGTCCGCCATGTGGATGCACATGTGCCCAAGAATCGAGCCAACGATGAACATCGCAACAACAAACAGGCAGACCGAGCTGCACAAGTCAAAGTGTCACAGGTAGATCTGGATTGGCAGCATAAAGGAGAGTTGTTCCTGGCTCGATGGGCCCATGATGCCTCAGGCCATCAGGGCAGAGATGCCACCTATAGATGAGCACGAGACCGAGGGGTGGATTTAACCATGGACATTATCTCCCAGGTTATCCATGACTGTGAGACATGTGCTGCCATCAAACAGGCTAAGAGAGTGAAACCCTTATGGTATGGTGGACGTTGGAATAAGTATAAATATGGAGAGGCCTGGCAGGTTGATTATATCACCCTGCCGCAGACCCGCCAAGGTAAGCGCTATGTGCTCACCATGGTGGAAGCAACTACCGGATGGCTGGAGACATACCCAGTGCCTCACGCCACTGCTCGGAACACCATCCTAGGCCTGGAAAAGCAAGTCTTTTGGCGACATGGCACTCCAGAATGGATAGAGTCAGATAATGGGACTCATTTCAAGAACAGTTTAGTTACCACCTGGGCAAGAGAGCACGGCATTGAGTGGGTGTACCATATCCCCTACCACGCACCAGCTGCCGGGAAGGTTGAACGGTGCAATGGATTGTTAAAAACCACTTTGAGGGCGTTAGGTGGAGGGACTTTTAAACACTGGGATCAGCATCTAGCAAAGGCTACATGGCTGGTCAATACTAGAGGCTCTGTCAATCGAGCCGGCCCTGCCCAATCAGAATCACTTCACGCTGTAGATGGAGATAAGGTCCCTGTGGTCCACCTGAGAGGTATGTTAGGGAAAGCCGTCTGGGTTAAGCCTGTCTCGAGCAAAGGCAAACCCATTCGTGGGATTGTGTTTGCTCAAGGATCTGGTTGTACCTGGTGGGTAATGCAAGAGGATGGACAAACACGATGTATACCTCAAGGGGACCTTATCTTTGGATGAGTTAAGTTTAAGTTTGATATGAGGTGTGGGCATGGAAGAAAAAATTCGGGGTGGATAATGTTATAGTTTCAGCTTGGTTTGGTTTGGGTTTTTTTTTCCCCTCCTCTTTCAGAGAATTTTTTCTTCCTTTGCTGGCAGTGGGGGGGGCAGGGGCCATTTCCGGGGAGAACAGGGAGACCGGGGCAGAGGTTGTGTCCCGTTTGCCTGGACATTTCCTTTCACTGGCTACTTCCCGGTCTCCGCCTCTTTCTCCATCTTGCTACCTAGAGAATAGTCGCGCTTTGCTACCTCTGCTTGCGTTGCTGTATTCTCTATCTCTCTATCTTTATTTCCTTTCCCTCTCTGTGTGTGTGAGTGCGAGTGTGACCGATAACCATCTGGATCGGCGCTGAGGAGGAGGCTGCCCGGAGCAGAGCTACGGCCTGGGAGAAGCTGTGCGCCCCGCGCCAGGGCTGCCCGGAGTGGAGCTGCAGCTTAAAGTGACGGCACCACCAGAACTCGGGTACGGGACTCGATCCATATTAACAACTTAATCGCACTTGTTGTTGACTTTGTTCTGTTCTGTGCACACATACACTTAGAGCAAAGAACTGTTATCTGTTCTGCACAATCTCACAATCTCTGATTAAAATCACTGAGCATACTTTGGTTGGTTTGGTTGTTTTTTTTTCATCCAAACTAAGACAACAGCTTTTGGGGTTTGTAAAGAACTTTCTTTCTTTCTCTCTCTTTCTCTCTCTTTCTCTCCTTCTCTCTTTCTCTCTTTGTCTCTTTGTCTCTTTCTCTCTTTCTCTCTTTGTCTCTTTATCTCTTTCTCTCTGTCTCTTTCTCTTTCTTTCTCTCTTTCTTTCTCTCTTTCTTTCTCTCTTTCTTTCTTTCTTTCTCTCTTTCTCTATCTCTCCTTCTCTCTTTCTCTCTTTCTTTCTCTTTCTTTCTTTCTCACTCTCTTTCTCTTTCTCTTTCTTTCTCTTTCTCTTTCTCTTTCTTTCTCTTTCTCTTTCTCTCTTTCTCTGTCTTTCTCTCTCTTTCTCTTTCTTTCTCTTTCTCTTTCTCTTTCTCTCTTTCTTTCTTTCTCTCTTTTTCTTTCTCTCTTTCTTTCTCTCTCTTTCTTTCTTTCTTTCTCTCTTTCTATCTCTTTCTTTCTCTCTTTCTTTCTCTCTTTCTTTCTCTCTTTCTTTCTCTCTTTCTCTATCTCTCCTTCTCTCTTTGTCTCTTTCTCTTTCTTTCTTTCTCTTTCTCTCTTTCTCTCTTTCTTTCTCTCTTTCTTTCTATCTTTCTTTCTCTCTTTCTCTCTCTTTCTTTCTCTCTCTCTTTCTCTTTCTCTTTCTCTTTCTCTTTCTCTTTCTCTTTCTCTCTCTCTTTCTCTCTCTTTCTCTCTCTTTCTCTCTCTCTTTCTCTCTCTTTCTCTCTCTTTCTTTCTCTTTTTCTCTTTCTCTTTCTCTTTCTCTTTCTCTTTCTCTTTCTCTTTCTCTTTCTTTCTCTTTTTCTCTCTCTTTCTCTCTTTCTCTTTCTCTTTCTCTTTCTCTCTTTCTTTCTCTCTTTCTTTCTCTCTTTCTTTCTCTCTTTCTTTCTCTCTTTCTCTTTCTCTTTCTCTTTCTCTTTCTCTTTCTCTTTCTCTTTCTCTTTCTCTTTCTCTTTCTCTTTCTCTTTCTCTTTTTCTCTTTCTTTCTCTCTTTCTTTCTCTCTCTCTCTCTTTCTCTCTCTCTCTCTTTCTCTCTCTCTTTCTCTTTCTCTTTCTCATTTTTTCTTTCTTTCTTTCTCTCTCCCGTGCAATTTACGACTCCCGTCGGAGGCCAGCCTGCTACGACAACACCCGTGCAGTCTCCGCACAACAGCTTCAACCAGCCACCAGAGGGAGCCTTGGACTGGATGTGGAAACAGCAGTAGACTTTACCTTAATTGATACCCGGCCTCAAAAGATCCCGACCACAGTTAAAGGACCAATAATGATATCTGGACAGCCACAAGGAGCGTTACTATTGGGCCGGTCATCAAGTGGACTTAAAGGACTTTTCATATTACTTGGAGTTATTGATGCTGATTATATTGGAGTAATACAGGTTGTAGTGCAGACGAACTTTGCACCAATACATATGCCAAAAGGGAGCAAAATCGCTCAGCTCGTCCCTGTAAACAACCTATTGGCTGACTCATCGGCTACGCCGCTCAAGGAGCGAGGGGACCAAGGTTTTGGGTCAACAGGAGGACTTGCATTGCTCACGTTGCCATTGAATCAACAACCTGTTGTACCTGTTGTTTTTGATAACGGACATCAGCAAATTCGCGTGTTAGCCTTACTAGATACTGGTGCGGATGTAACCATAGTGACTAATCACCTTTGGCCGCGAGATTGGCCTCTTCAGCAGGCGGCCCCATGGCTAACTGACAAGCCAGTGTGGATTGAGCAGTGGCCGTTGAAAAAGGAGAGTCTTGTGCAAGCAGCAGCATTGGTACAAGAACAACTAGAACAGGGTCATCTTAAACCGTCTGTAAGCCCTTGGAACACTCCTGTATTTGTAATAAGAAAGAAGTCAGGAAAGTATCGACTGTTGCATGATTTACGAGCGGTAAATGATCAGATGCAAGCGATGGGAAGGTTACAGCCTGGCCTTCCTAACCCTGCCATGATTCCGGAAGGATGGCATCTCTTAATAGTTGATTTAAAGGACTGTTTCTTTACTATTGGCTTACACCCGAAAGATACTGAACATTTTGCCTTTACTGTGCCATCAATTAATCAGGAAGCTCCTGCGGCACGATACGAATGGACTGTGTTGCCGCAAGGAATGAAAAACAGTCCTACATTATGTCAGCTGTTTGTATATGCTGCACTAGCCTGGTGAAGAGCGACTGAGGGAGCTGGGGTTGTTTAGCCTGGAGAAGAGGAGGCTCAGGGGAGACCTTATTGCTCTCTACAACTACCTAAAGGGAGGTTGTAGTCAGGCAGGGGTTGGTCTCTTCTCTCAGGTGACCAGCGACAGAACAAGAGGACACGGTCTCAAGCTTCGCCAGGGGAGGTTTAGGCTTGACATTAGGAACAAGTTCTTTACTGAGAGGGTGATTGGCCATTGGAATGTGCTGCCTTGGGAGGTGGTGGAGTCACCGTCCCTGGAGGTGTTTAAGGAGAGATTGGATGAGGCTCTTAGTGACGTGGTGTAGTTGACAAGTAGGAGTAGGTGTAGGTGTTGGTTCATAGGTTGGACTCGATGATCTCAAAGGTCTTTTCCAACCTTATGATACTGTGATACTGTGATTTCTTTTAAGATTATCTCACATATGACTATTTTCATCATTTTCTATATCACTTGTTTTGAACAACACTACTTTTCATATCTCTCAAAATTGCTTAGTAAAGAGATTCAACAAATCACAGGTAGCGATATCAACAGTTGCTCTCTGCCAGCCTTGTCTCTATCAGCCCAAATCTTGCCATTTATACGCTATAAGCAACACTTCTCTATACAGTCATTTTCAAAATTACAATGCTAAACTTTCAGGAACAGGGATGTTCACCACATTTGCACGATGGGTTGCAACCTCAGCTAAGAACACTGAGTATTACACAGGTGTGAGAAACAGGGATCAATTTGCTGCTTAAACCAAAGTAAAGAATGCAAGGAGAAAGTGGCCTCACTGTTCCAGGCACAAAATGCCCCGTTCAAGAAGGAATGAGGCACAGCATTATCTCAAGGTTACAGAGTAGTTTGCCTAATGAAATATTATGTCTTTGCCTTTGCTTTCTGTTCTTGCTCAAGATTAACAGGTGTTGTTATCCCCTTTGCTATCCTGCTTGTGTAACTGCTGAAATCTGCAAGTCGGAGAAAAAAAAAAATGTATAAAAAGACTGCTTGAGCTACCCGAACTTTGCGAGCCTTGGTGAAGCTGCGACTTCCCAGCCGCCCAGCGCTGCATTTGCTTTCCTGTCTTAAATAAACTTTTAGCAAATCCATTGAGACTTTGTCTTAATTCAACTTCAACTATAACAATTTTGGTGCCGTGACTCGGATCCAGAAAGCTGACTCGGATTTCCACTCTGGGAGGGCGCCCCATCCTCGGATGGTCCCGGAGGAGAGTTCGACTTAGGTTTACCTGGATTTTCCGAACGGAGATAGAAAAGCAAAAGAGAAAAGAAAAAGAAAGATACTGCAGTTCCCCGTAATTTTTGTGCACAAAGAGCCAGGCGAAGACCCCAGAGAGAGTAAGTATATTGCGGTTACCGTCTGGTCGGGGATTGGGTACCCGGAGTGCGAGTGATTGAGACGTCCACCTGACTTAGTAGTCCACCGGGCGAAGCGAGTGTGGACCTCTTAGTAGTGCGGTTCCCATTGTCCGCGAGGACGTGGGCCACGAATAGAGGGAAGCGAGTGATTTGAGAACAAAAGAAGACACTCTCGGAAGATGGGCCAGAAGGAGAGTAAGGCTTCTGGACCCATACAGGAGAAGTGGGGTAGGGGTGGGCTCCCCGATATACCCCCGGATAGCCCATTAGGATTAATGATTCAACATTGGGATGATTCCCCCTCCCGGAAAGGGAAATCTAAGGGGAAAATGATCCATTATTGTATGGAGATTTGGGGAGGAAAACAGATAAGAAAGGACTTATATTGGCCAATTTATGGATCTTTTGAAGATTGGATATGCCAACAATTAAATATATATGTGAACAACAGACAGCCATTTAATAAGGAGGAGAGTGAATATGCCTTTTTGTGGATCCTGGGTACGGCCCAGTCTGTTAATTTATTTCCATTGAAAGAAAAGAAAAATAACAAGAGGAAGCGGGGTGAGGATGAGCTATCGATGCCTCCCCCACCCTATATTCCACCTCCTCCGGCATTACAAGCCGCAGATCAGGATCTTCCTCCTACCGCCCCTCCACAGTCTGAAGAGGGGACTTCTCCTCCTAGTCCAGTAGTAACTAGAAGCCAAGCCAGAAAAAGAGAGGAGGAAAATTTGTTGTACCCATTAAGAGAGACTGCCATGGGAGGGCCACAACCCGGGGTGGGATTTGTCTCTGTCCCCCTCAATTCTGGGGATGTCAGAGATTTCAAGAAAGAAATGGGACGGCTATTAGAAGACCCTTTAGGGGTTGCAGAACGTTTTGACCAGTTCCTCGGGCCTAATATTTATACTTGGGACGAAATGGAGTCCATCTTAAAAATCCTGTTTACAAATGAGGAACGAGGGATGATAAGAACAGCCGGCATGAGGAATTGGGACCAGAGATACCAACATGGCCCCGCCTGAGATGTTAAATGGCCCTTACAGCGGCCCAATTGGGACAACCAGAACCCAGCTCATAGAAATAACATGATTGATCTCCGGGACATGATATTTCAAGGAATATGAGATTCGGTACCTAAGGGTCAAAATATTAATAAGGCCTTTAGCGAACAGCAGAAAAAGGACGAGACCCCTACCGAATGGCTAGAAAGGTTAAGAAAGAGCCTACAATTGTATTCTGGGTTAGACCCCAGTAGTCAAGTTGGTCAGGCCTTGTTGAAGACTCAATTTGTAGCCAAATCCTGGCCCGACATACGGAGAAAACTAGAAAAAATAGAAGACTGGCAAGAAAGGGGGTTAGATGAGTTATTGCGAGAAGCTCAAAAGGTATACGTAACAAGGGAGGAGGAAAATCAGAAGAGGCAAGCTAAGATATTGTTAGCAGCTGTAAAGGGAGGACAGAACCAGAGCAGGCGGTTTGACCAGTCAAGGAGGGGACTGTACATAAATAACGGAAGAGACGGACCCTGGAGGGGCCCAGCAGACACGAAAAGGAGGCCCCGCCCACCAGAAATCGAATGTTTTTATTGTCACAAGAAGGGGCATTTACAAAAAAATTGCCGTAAAAAGTTGCAGGATGAGGAGATTTTTAAGGAGGAGTAGAGGGGTCAGGGGCTCTATTTGCTGGGGACCCCTAAGGTTACTGAGCCCTTGATAAAATTGAAACTGGGTCCCCAGCATGAGGTGTTCGAGTTCCTTGTGGACTCGGGTGCTGAGAGATCTACTGTCCAAAGATTACTTTCTGGATGTTTTGAGTCAAAAGATACGCTCCAGGTAATAGCAGCGAAAGGAGAACCTTTTAAAGTATCTTTAATAAAGAATGTAGGTATAGAAACCCCAAATAAATACGGGGTGGGAACATTTTTATTGGTCCCAGAAGCTGAATATAATCTCCTGGGGCGAGATCTGATGGTGGAATTAGGAATCAATTTAGAAATAGATCAAGAAAAATTGAAAGTTAAATTATGTTTATTAACTGCGGAAGATGAAGCTAAAATTAACCCAGACACTTGGTACACTCCAGGGTCGGTGGGGAGGTTAAATATCAAACCGATCACGGTCTCCATAAAAGATCCAGATCACCCGATTAGGATAAAACAGTATCCCATCTCCAGGGAGGGGAGAGAAGGGTTGCAGCTGGTCATTGAGAGACTTTTGGCCCAAGGGCTTTTGGAACCCTGCATGTCTCCCCACAATACACCCATATTGCCTGTAAAGAAATCAGATGGGACATATCGCTTGGTACAAGATTTGAGGGCCGTGAATGAGAGAACCATCACTCGATTCCCCGTGGTAGCCAACCCACACACTATACTTAATCAACTAAGTCCCGACTATAAATGGTATAGTGTCATCGATCTGAAGGATGCCTTTTGGGCTTGCCCCTTAGAGGAGAAATGTAGGGATTATTTTGCTTTCGAATGGGAAGACCCCAAAACACACAGAAAACAGCAACTACGATGGACTGTGTTGCCTCAGGGATTTACAGAATCCCCGAACCTGTTCGGACAAGCTTTGGAACAACTATTAGAATCTTATGAACTGGGGCAGGAACTAGTCTTAATACAGTATGTAGATGATTTATTAGTGGCTGGGAAGACTCAGGAAGAAGTTAAGAATGAGAGTATCAAGTTATTGAACTTTTTAGGCTTAAAGGGACTAAAAGTCTCTAAGTCCAAGTTGCAGTTCACCGAGGAAGAAGTGAGGTATTGGGGACACTGGCTCACGAAGGGGCATAAGAAATTAGATCCTGAGAGAGTCAGGGGAATTTTATCGTTAACTGCGCCTAGTAATAAGAGACAGATAAGACAGCTGCTGGGATTATTAGGGTATTGCCGACAGTGGATCGAGAATTATAGCAGCAAGATAAAGTTTTTGTATGAAAAAATAACTAAGAACGGATTGATGAAATGGACCCCTGATGATGAGGATAGCTTGGAAAAGATAAAAAGAGATCTAGTGGAGGCACCCAGCCTCAGTTTACCCGATATACGCAAACCCTTCCAACTTTTTATCAATGTAGATAATGGGACTGCTTACGGGGTATTGACCCAAGGATGGGCAGGCCAGAGAAAACCCGTAGGGTATTATTCTAAACTGTTGGACCCTGTGAGCCGAGGATGGCCCACTTGCCTACAGGCGATCGTGGCTACTGCATTGTTAGTAGAAGTCACACGAGTCACCCTAGGGGGAGAGTTAAAAGTATATACTCCCCATAATATTCGTGGAGTATTGCAGCAGCGAGCTGATAACTGGCTCACTGACAGCCGGCTATTGAATTATGAAGGAATTTTGATTAATTCTCCCAAATTAGAGATTGAAGTTACTTCCCTTCAGAATCCAGCCCAGTTCCTATATGGGGAACCCAGAGAGGAACTGACACATGACTGCCTTCAACTAATAAATTTACAGACTAAGTTAAGAGAGGATTTAGAGGAAGACAAATTGGGTGAAGGTGAAAAATTATTTATCGATGGATCCTCACGAGTAATTGAAGGACAACGAAAATCAGGATATGCTGTTATAGACGGACATACGTTACAGACAAAAGAGGCAGGACCATTAGATAAAACCTGGTCCGCACAGGCATGTGAATTATATGCCCTGTGGAGAGCATTAAAGCTCTTAGAAAACAAAATTGGAACTATATAGAGATTCAAAATATGCCTTTGGGGTAGTGCATACCTTTGGGAAAATTTGGGAAAAGAGAGGTCTAATTAATACCCAAGGGAAAGGATTAATACATGAGAAATTAATTTTGGAAGTTTTGAAAGCATTAAGGGGTCCGTTAAAAATAGCAGTTGTTCATGTAAAGGGACATCAAAAGGGATTTACCCATACGATAAGAGGAAACAATTTAGCTGATGCGACGGCTAAACGAGCTGCATTATGAATTTTGAGAGAAGAACCTGAGAGGTTAATGCTAGACAAAAGCTTTACCCTCCAAGAGCTGGACAAATTAAAACAAATTGGGGCAAAAAGAGAAGGGGCCAAATGGCTCTTACCCGATGGTCGAGAAATCCTTCCAAAAGGGTTAGCTCGAGAGATATTGAACAAATTGCACCACAAAACTCATTGGGGGATTCAAGCCCTAGTAGATCAGTTTGAATTAAATTATACTTGCATGGGAATATATGGTTTAGCTAAAACGGTTTTGGAGGGATGTTTGACCTGCCAGAAAGTCAATAAACAGCAACTTAGGGAAAAAATATTAGGGGGAAGGGAATTAGCAAAAAGACCTTTTGAGAAAATACAGGTAGACTTTACAGAATTACCGAAGGTGGGGAGATATCAGTATCTACTAGTCTTGGTGGACCATCTTACGCATTTTGTAGAAGCCTTCCCAGTAGTAAGGGCCAATGCAAAAACAGTAGTCAAAATTCTCCTCGAAGAAATTATCCCGAGATATGGAATCATTACTGTAATTGACTCAGATCGGGGACCGCATTTTACTTCCCGAATAATTAAAGAAACAGCCAAATTGTTTGGCACAAAATGGGAGTATCATACCCCCTGGCATCCACAAAGTTCGGGAAAAGTGGAGAATGAATGGGGAAATTAAGAAACATCTTACCAAACTTATGGTAGAAACAAAGATGAATTGGATTAAGTGTCTACCATTAGCACTACTTCATATTTGAACCCAACCAAGGGCAGATACTGGTATCTCCCCTTTCGAAATGTTATACGGGATGCCATATGATTTTGGAGTACCAATAGAACACCCAAAAGTCGCAGACAAAACCATAGTTGAATATATATTGGAAGTTACAAAAAGAAGACAAGAGTTAAGGAAAAAGGGACTGGTAGTACAAAGACCTCCTTTAGATGTCTGTATACACAGGGTCCAGCCAGGAGATCGAATCCTGGTAAAGACCTGGAAAGATACTTCTTTGATACCCCGTTGGGAGGGACCCTTTGTTGTTTTACTTACCACAGATACTGCAGTACGGACGGCAGAAAAGGGGTGGATCCACGCCAGCCGGATAAAAAGACCTTTGCCCCCAGAGAGGTGGACTGTGACCTCTGAACCAAGGGACTTGCGGTTACGAGTCAAGAGGAAACCGGACAGCGAATGAACCATCACCTTCGGTGAGCACCCACGGCCCTCTTCACACACACACTTTGAATCAAGCAGGAG
Organism: Neomorphus geoffroyi; assembly: GCA_033558235.1. Classification (NCBI taxonomy): domain Eukaryota; kingdom Metazoa; phylum Chordata; class Aves; order Cuculiformes; family Neomorphidae; genus Neomorphus; species Neomorphus geoffroyi. The sequence continues at coordinate 19,395 of JAUMJM010000300.1, forward strand.
ATGCTGAACTGTACAAGATATTAGGAACGACGTGATTTACACCTTTTGCATCTTATTGTAAAATATGTTGTCATTATAAGGTTGGAGTGGAGATTTGCAAACTCTTCTGTGGGTGGGAAAGGTAGATTCCTGACACCTGGGCAAATTGGCACAAAGTTCTAAAAGACGTGCACCAAAGAATTCACTTGGAAAGGTTGTAGAACAGTCTGTTCCCCTGAAGAATACCTACTGCTACCAAGAAGACATATTACCCCGTTGCTCTGTGCAAAAGAGTAGACGAGGAAAAGGTAGAGAGGTACCAACTGTGGGGAAAATGAAGGCTGTTATTTTAATATCTGTAATCACAACAATAGTTGCTACAGAACATCAACCTTTCAATTGGACTCTCATTAGGTGGGATGATTCTAAAATTCTTAGAGTAAACATTTCGGCCGGATCACCTGTTTTTTATGTAACCAATTGCGATCTATTAGAGCCCACAGGCACTTGGCACTATAACTGCAAAACACAGCACCTCTGGGGAAGAAACCTGATGGCCACTTATTGGTGTCCAAGTTCAAACCCTGGGAAGAGCTATTGCAACTCTCCTGGCCACTATTACTGTGCATATTGGGGGTGTGAAACGATTGTAACAGCGGGATGGACGACTCCAAACATAGACAAATATTTGCAAGTTACCTGGATACCAGACAGTTGTACAAAACCTTCTTATACCCATAATGGTGCTGTAAGAAGGGCAGGGACCTGTAAAGCTTTACAGGTTAAAATATTACAGCCCCAGGATGCAGGATGGCTATTAGGACGAACTTGGGGAATAAGATATTGGGAACCTGGGAAAGATAGAGGGGTGGTGATACTTATTAAGAAAAACGTGATTGTACCCGCTCATCCGGTGGGACCAAACCCAGTTGTGGGAGAAAGAATGCGAAAAAAAGGTACCCTGGGGACCCCAATTCTATCAAGAAACAACACCCTAGAAGGCTCGAAGGGTGCCGAACATCTATGGGACATGATGCAGGCAGCATATAGTGCTTTAAATGTAACCAACTCAAATTTTACCCGATCTTGTTGGTTGTGTTATGATATTGAGCCTCCTTTTTATGAAGGAATAGCGATTGCATCTCCTTTTAACACTTCTAAGGAAGACAACCCTCCCCAATGCAATTGGGGAGATCAAAGAGTAGGAATAACTCTTCAACAAGTTAAGGGGAGCGGTTGGTGCGTAGGAAAGGTGGCAAGTTGGGAAAAGATTCTGTGTTCAAACTCTATCAAAGATTTTGCATCAGACGTTAAATAGGTGATACCTAATGATGGAGCCTGGTGGGTTTGCTCCCTGACTGGATTAACTCCTTGTGTGTCTACTGCTGTCCTTAAGAGGAATGAATTAGCATTTTGTGTTCAAGTCACAGTGGTGCCTCGAATTCTCCTACATGGAGAGGAAGTCATGTATTTGCATTGGAGTAATACAGAACATAGGGTCAACAAAAGAGAACCAATAACAGCTATCACTGTAGCAGCCCTGTTAGGTTTGGGGGTCGCTGGAACCACCACTGGTGTATTATCCCTAACCCAACAGCAACAAAGCTTATCATTAAAAACCACAGTTAATGAAGATTTAGCCAGAGTCGAGCAATCTATCACCGCTTTGGAAAGATCTTTAACTTCATTATCCGAAGTGGTCTTACAGAATCGTCGCGGTTTAGATTTATTATTTTTACAACAAGGAGGATTATGTGCAGCTCTAGGAGGAGAATGTTGTTTCTATGCCGACCACACTGGAGTAGTTAGAGACTCGATGGCTAAGCTGAGGGAGGGACTAGAAAAGAGAAAACGAGAACAAGAGGCTAAGGCCTCCTGGTATGAATCTTGGTTTAACCGATCTCCCTGGCTAACCACTTTGATTTCTACTTTAGCAGGACCTGTCATAATGTTATTACTAGCTTTAACCTTTGGTCCCTGTATCATTAACAAATTTGTGACCTTTGTCAAGAACCGACTGGATAAAGTACAATTAATGATATCGAAACGATCGGAATTAGAGATGGAGATTTTGCCAAATGATAGTCTTGAATTAGAAGCGGCTCATGATGTTTTGAACAGGTTTAATCAGCAAATTAGTGGTAAATAAAAGAAGGGGGGAATTTGTGAGAAATAAAGAACAATTTGCTGCTTAAACCAAAGTAAAGAATGCAAGGAGAAAACGGCCTCACTGTTCCAGGCACAAAATGCCCCGTTCAAGAAGGAATGAGGCACAGCATTATCTCAAGGTTACAGAGTAGTCTGCCTAATGAAATATTATGTCTTTGCCTTTGCTTTCTGTTCTTGCTCAAGATTAACAGGTGTTGTTATCCCCTTTGCTATCCTGCTTGTGTAACTGCTGAAATCTGCAAGTCAGAGAAAAAAAAAATGTATAAAAAGACTGCTTGAGCTACCCGAACTTTGCGAGCCTTGGTGAAGCTGCGACTTCCCAGCCGCCCAGCACTGCATTTGCTTTCCTATCTGTTATAGTTTCAGCTTGGTTTGATTTGTGTTTTTTTTCCCTCCTCTTTCAGAGAATTTTTTCTTCCTTTGCTGGCAGTCGGGGGGGCAGGGGCCATTTCCGGGGAGACCGGGGCAGAGGTTGTGTCCCGTTTGCCCGGACATTTCCTTTCACTGGCTACTTCCCGGTCTCCGGCTTTTTCCATCTTGCTACCTAGAGGATAGTCGCGCTTTGCTACCTCTGTTTGCGTTGCTGTATTCTCTATCTCTATATCTTTATTTGCTTTCCTCTGTGTGTGTGTGAGTGCGAGTGTGACTGATAACCATCTGGATCGGCGCTGAGGAGGAGGCTGCCCGGAGCGGAGCTACGGCCTGGGAGAAGCTGTGCGCCCCGCGCCAAGGCTGCCCGGAGCGGAGCTGCAGCTTAAAGTGACGGCACCACCAGAGCTCGGGTACGGGACTCGATCCATATTAACAACTTAATCGCACTTGTTGTTGACTTTGTTCTGTTCTGTGCACACATACACTTAGAGCAAAGAACTGTTATCTGTTCTGCACAATCTCACAATCTCTGATTAAAATCACTGAGCATACTTTGGTTGGTTTGGTTGGTTTTTTTCATCCAAACTTAGACACTATCTTAAATAAACTTTTAGCAAATCCATTGAGACTTTGTCTTAATTCAACTTCAACTATAACACAGGCAAACAAACCATGACAACCTACAGTTGTAGGACTTTTTTGTAGAAAAGCTACTGAGAGTTAATTTGATCCTTGGCAACTTCCATAAGATAAATTGAAAATTTTCATGTGTATTTTCAAAAACTCAAAAAAGATCGGTGTAATCCTACATCACTGTTGTAAAGGTCCAAGCACTCTGAGTTTGGGTCAGGGCAATGAAGACAAGTCCAAATTCTCCTGCTGACCAGCAACTAAAAAATGACAATAAATTGCACAGATTTCAGCCTGCCCCAAATCTGACATTCAGAGCCATTTAGAAAGAATCCAACTGCTACTCAAAAGAAGGAGCATTTTAAAATTTAGGCCTTTTTTCTGAAAATAGGAAACACCCACTGAATCCACCTAGCAGTAAAATCCAATCTTGCATTTTAGCATGACTTCATCTTTGGTCTGGGGATGCCTGAGCCTTTTCTGCATTAGAAAGTTTTTGGAAACCAGCTGTGTAGAAAGAGCAGAAGATTATGCAGACCTGGAGCAGGTGAGCTAATGACCTCCTGCCCGATCCTGCCTCTTCTTCTTCCTCCCCTGTTGTTATTTGTGGGGGTAAGAAGCTATCTCTGGTGGTGAAAAAGGTTGAGAAAAAGTGTAAGGGTTACTTTTTTCAAGATGTGACTTTATAATTCCAGGAGCTATTTCTGAGTTGAGAGAGCTGGGAAATAGCAGCTGTACCTGTCCATAGAGCAGAGTAAGTATCCGTATTAGAATCATAGAATCATAGAATCACTAGGTTGGAAGAGACCTCTGAGATCACCGAGTCCAACCGTGCCTATCTCCTTACTAAACCATGTCCCTAAGAAACTCATCCACCTGTTTTTTAAACATCTCCAGACATGCTGACTCCACCACCTCCCTGGGAAGCCTGTTCTAGTCCCTGACCACTCTTTCAGTAAAGAAATTCTTCCTAATGTCCAGTTTAAATCTCCCCTGGCGCAACTTGTGGCCACTTCCTCTTGTCCTATCGCTTGTCACTTGTGAGAAGAGACCAGCACCCACCCTGTCACAACCTCCTTTCAGGCAGTTGTAGACAGTGATGAGGTTTCCTCTCAGCCTCCTCTTCTCCAAGCTAAACAACCCTAATTCCCTCAGTCTCTCCTCATAGGGCTTATTCTCCAGCCCACTCACCAGCCTTGTTGCTCTTCTCTGGATGTGCTCCAACACCTCAATGTCCTTCCTGTAGTGAGGGGCCCAAAAGTGAACATAGTATTCAAGGTGCAGCCTCACCAGTGCTGAATACAGGGGCACAATCACCTCCCTGGTCCTGCTGGCCACGCTGTTTCTGATACAGGACAAGATACCGTTGGCCCTCTTGGCCACCTGGGCACACTGCTGGCTCATGTTCAGCCGGCTGTCAACCAACACACCCAGGTCCTTCTCTGCCAGGCAGCTCTCCAGCCACTCTTCCCCAGGCCTGTAATTCTGCATGGGGTTCTTGTGATCTAAATGGAGGACTCTGTACTTGGCCTTGTTGAACCTCATCCCGTTGGTTTCAGCCCATTGATCCAGCCTGTCCAGATCTCTCTGCAGAGCCTCCCTTCCTTCAAGCAGATCCACACTTGCACCCAGCTTGGTGTTGTCTGCAAACTTGCTGAGAGTGCGCTCAATGCCTTCATCAAGATCATTGATAAAGATGTTAAACGAGACTGGACCCAGCGCTGAACCCTGGGGAACACTGCTCGTGACCGGTTTCCAAGTGGATTTAATTCCATTTACCACAACCCTTTGGGCCCAGCCATCCAGCCAGTTTTTAACCCAGCAAAGGGTGTGCCTGTCCACGCCGATGGCAGCCAGTTTCTCCAGCAGGATACTGTGAGAAATGGTGTCAAAGGCTTTACTGAAGTCCAGGTACACCACATCCACAGCCTTTCCCTCGTCCATTAAATGGGTAACCTTGTTAAAGAAGGAGATCAAGTTGGTCTGGCAGGACCTGCCTTTGGTGAACCCATGTTGGCTGGGTATGATCACCCGGTTGTCCCGCGTGTGCTGTATGATAGCACTCAAGATGATCTTCTCCATGACCTTCCCCAGTACCGAGGTCAGACTGACAGGCCTGTAGTTTCCCGGATCTTCCCTTCGACCCTTCTTGTAAATGGGCGTAATGTTTTCCAGTCTCCAGTCATGCGGCACTTCCCCAGTCAGCCAAGACTGCTGGTAGATGAGGGAAAGGGGTTTGGCGAGAACCTCTGCCAGTTCCCTTAAAACCCTCGGATGGATCTCATCTGGCCCCATGGATTTGTGTATGTCTAGTTGACCGAGCAGGTCACTAACCAAGTCCTCCCGGACAGCTGGAGCTTCATTCCCACTATCTCCTGGCTGAGGGGGCTGAGTATCCCTAGCACTTTTCTTCCTTGGTTAGGGGTTCATATTGTTGTTTTGAGCTGTGCCAGTACTGTAGTAAGCTATGTGTGCTTAGCAAACCAAAGGTAAAACAATCTTCTAATTGGATGAAAAAAAAAAAAAGTTATAGTTTGTTTTTTTCTCAAAAGCTTCAGTTGAAATGGAAAAATATATTTTTGATAAGTGAGAAGTGTCTTCTTTCTTTCCTATTAAAAAACATTTCTATTTAAGCTCTCGTGGAAGCCTGGGGTACGTCTCTGCTCTGTATTTTGAGGTATCTTGTTTGCTCTTGGGAGGAATGCATAAGAATCTATAGAAGATCTGAATACCTCCAGTGAAGCTGATTCTGCACTGGTGAGCTATAGCCCTGCTGATGTTTGCAAAGGAATGAGAGAGAAGCTTTGCTTGTGAAGTATGATGTAAGAAATGTTTCTAGAGATTTCTTGCCTTGTCTATTTTGAAGAGGCCTATACTTTTTTTATAAAGAAAAAAGTCTTTTTATTATTTAAGATACTTAATAGTGAGAGCATTTTTATCAAGCTCAATACAAAAGAAAGGGAAAAGAAGCATTGAGCATAGCACATAAATAGCACAGGAAGCTTTGAAAAAATTGAATATTACAGGAAATTTTGTCATGAAGTACATTTCTCTTACAAAAACAAGTGAAAGTGATCTCTTACCCTGTTATGCTATGTTACTGCTAAGGTCTTGTTTGCCTGGGAGAGATAATTTCTCAGGCGCAGCTCCTGTGCTCAGAGATAACATTAAAACCTTCTGTCATTGGAACCCTCCCCAGCTTTACACATGCTGAGCCCTCCTTCACCTCAATTGGGTATTTAGGTCCTGACAATCAAAAAGAATAAGTGCCACTAAGTAGGAAGCCTTGTCCCAAAAGCCCCAGATCCTCCAGGCTGGTGAGATGCATTCTACCTCTTGGACTGGTGCCCTGCCCTGAGCAAGCAAGATCCCCCTGCCACGGCAGTGACCACCCTCTTCACTGGGGTGGGGAGGTGGGAGTGTCAGCATGTGCATTGAGGTGTACGGAGAGCTGCTAATTAACGAGACGTGAAGGTAGCCAGTGAGAAAATGCCTGATTAGTCCACAGCAGAGCAAAAGGACAACTGCAGAGGGGGGCCCCTCTGCTGGGTCCAAGAGTAACCCTTTTTCAGATCGGCGCAGGAAAGCAGGCAGTCGACTCCATAGGGGTGATATAGCAAGCTCTACTTTATTGCTCCAAGCCATCACTTATATACACAATCAGTTAATTATGCCTACTAGTCATTGTCTTATTGGCCAAGCTCAAAAAACAACTTTAACATTTTCCTCCTACTTTCAGTTACAGCTTCTATGTTATTTTGCCCGGATCTCAGCTCCTCTTCAGTTGTTTATCTCTTTCTCAAGGGCAGACTGTTTTTGCCGACTTGCCGTTATGCTGCCTCGACAAGTTCTATCCCTGGCCTACACGGCCGTATAATCTTCTGACCCTGACTTGCACAGCTCCTCCGTGTCTTTGCTCTCTAAGCCAAATTCCCAACAGACAACGTATGAAGCATCTGTACATTGAATACAACTTTAGGAAAGTGTGTTTCTCCCCAGGCTTGCTTGTGAGAAAACAGCAATTGATATCCAGAAAAGCTGAAGGAAAACCTGGAAAAACAATGCTAAGCTTTGGAGTTAAAAGTTCAGATGCAAGAGTCAGAGATGTATAAGTACTTTCAGTTTTCCTCCTTGCTTAATTGCTTGCAATTTTTCTTTTTCCAAGTTGTGATTCATATGTTCATATTATCTTCTCTCTCTCTCGCCCCGGTACCACAGCTGGGCCTTGTCTCTGGGCAGAAGCAAGGGCTGGCGCAGCTGAGCTGTGCTTGCATACCCAAGGGCTGGGGGGTTCAGTAGTCCCAAACAGTGCCCCTGGTCTATGGAACGTGATGGCATGGGAGCAGCAGGCAAGTCTGCAAGGAGGAGCACACCACCTGCCACTGGTGCAGACTAATAGGCACCTTCCCACAGAGGCAAGTTTTATTTCCCTCAAAATAACAGATTGCCACCATTTTTCACTTCTATGGATCCTTTTTCTCTTGTGCCCATATTGATCTGTTCCACTTGGTTTGGTTTTATAAATAACTTTTTTATGCATGCAGCTTATCACCCTTAGGTCCCTGCTTGTCACTCCTCATCTGCAAAGGAAGGGCAGGCCAGGGCACCGTCCCAGCCTGGGAGGTGGGCACCTACCCACTTGGTAATTACACAGGCATGTCTTGGGTTGCTCCATGAAGAGCAAACAAATAAAGCTTGTATGGGGATAGTTATGCTGAGAATAATGAATATCAGTTATTCCAGAGGGAAAACTGAACTGGGTACTTAGGTGTCTGATAGTTAAATGATTTTCATTTTCTGATACTCCTTCTTCCCCTCCAGTGTGGCTACTAGCAGAAAGGAGAGGGGGGACTCTGTAAGGCACCCTACAGAAAGCTACCTGTAAGGCCTCCACATGTCACAAGCCTATTTTTTTGCCCCTTGCCCCTCAGGTAGAAGATGTATGGAATGACAGTGAAAGATTTGGAGTAGTGAACGATAGGGGTTTTTTTCCTTCTTACTGGTTTCTGAAAAACATGGTTTATAAGCTGTCAATCATTTCCAATGCTCTCATTCCGGTGTTTATTCAAAAGTCATATTTGGTGTAGCTGCAAGTGATGAGCAAGTCTGAATGCTGAGAATCAGAAATGATTGACATTCTTCAAGGCAAAGAGAGAGACTCTTCATCCAGCAGAAGCTGCCACTGCAACAGATGCTGTTATAGCTTCTGACACTGATCATGATGAGTGGTGTGTAATGTCAGTAAAAGATGAGAGGCTACGACAACAGAGTGAAAAGGAAGCCTCTGAATACGAATCCTACGGCACCCTGGTAGCAGTTAATAGCCATGATTTCCTGGCTAGAAATATGACTTTAAAAGGTCAGGCATATATTGGTTCACCTATTCAGTAAATAAGTACAAGAGCTTGCTAATTAGTGATTTTTTTTTCTTTGACTCTGAAATTATTTTATTTTATTTTATTTTATTTTATTTTATTTTATTTTATTTTGTAATTTTTGTTCCTTTTCCCATTGCTTTTGCCAAATGTGTCACCCAGTTCCCTTTTTATTTCAGGTTTTCTTTTAGATTAAATATAGTAGATATTTACAGAGAATAATTCATAGTAGACCTACACATGGTCCTGAATATTATGATGTACTCAGGGGTACTACTGCATTTTGAGTATCTTGCTAGCAATATCAAACAGCAAGTTTCCATGTGTGGTTATAAACTTTCTCCTTAACCAGGAACAATTTTAAGTTAAATACCCTCTCCCACATTTTGCTACGGAAAATCCCTTGCCAGGCATACTGGAGCAGTGCAAGTCTGGTGCAAGGCTCCCAGAAGCAGTCTGGGAGCTGTGCAGAGTTGTACCATGGCTTCACACCTCAAGGAATGTTCCCTTGAGCAAGGGGCCTTGAGTAACCATGGATGAGTGTACTTTTGGGGAACAGCCTTTCATTGAACCCTCAAATTGTTGCTAGACTTCACTACACAAAAACACATCCACAAAAAACCTCCAAATCCAACATAAAATCATGTGGATTTCTTTTTTCTCGCTCTTCATGGAGGGATGTACAGCTTTAAGCCAAGATCTAACACTTGCCCTCCCAGCTTTAGTCTTGCAAATTGAATTAAAGACTTTAAATTGTTCCGTAAGTTGCATAAATATTTACACTGCTGCAATGTGTAAATCAGTCTTTTATTACATTAGTTGTAAAATTTGATCTGGTTTTAGTCACATACCCACCTCATCTGCACACATGTGATCAGAGTCAAGTGGAGTGGAGATACAGGGATCAAAAGTGAAATGCAGACCCTTGCAGTGTCTCAGCTGCAGTAAAGTTGCAGTCACACACCTTTCCACAAAATGAGAATGTGACCCTGGCTCCTGTGCTGGGGGCTGTGTTGCTCCGTTTGCTGCCTTGGGTGAGCTGGGTACAAAGCTGGGGGCACAACCCACCTGCAACCTCCATGGGTCCAACCAGTCAACAGTGGGAACTGGGTGGCACAGCTTATGAGTCCCATCCTTCCCATCTCACTGGGGCAGAGCCAGCAGCCTTCACTAGGTCTTGACCGGTGGCTGAGCACATTAAGGTGTTGCTCTGGAAGCTAAATCCAGCATTTTCCCCTCTTCCTGGTAAAGCAAGGCCACTTATGGTCCTGCACTTCCGTTCTCATCCTCTTTTTCATGTTTGTGCTTCAGCTTCTTTAATTACTGAACTTACTCTTGGACTGTGGGGTAGCTATAATTCTGTTTTCTTTAAATGTGAGAACGCTCTGTGTTGTCCGCTTGGGGATAGTGAGTTCAGCAATGCAATATTTCTTCAGAAAAGTGCTTTCTCTCACATGGAGAATTCTCCATGTGTTTCTCCAGGAGCTACAGTAAATCTAGTTTATGAGTACATGTGTTCATACATTCAGAGTTTTTAAAAAACTCCTTCCTTATTTTTTTTTTTCCCTGCTTGATTTCCTTTGGGTCTCTGTGGGATACATGTCTGTATCTCTCCACACACAGAGTGTGTTGAGGATTCAGATATGTTGTGAATCATAGAATCATAGAATCACTAGGTTGAAAGAGACCTCTGAGATCACCGAGTCCAACCGTGCCTGTCTCCTTACTAAACCATGTCCCTAAGAAACTCATCCACCCGGTTTTTAAACACCTCCAGACATGCTGACTCCACCACCTCCCTGGGAAGCCTGTTTCAATCCTTGACCACTCTTTCAGTAAAAAAATTCTTCCTAATGTCCAGTTTAAACCTCCCCGGTGCAACTTGCAGCCATTTCCTCTTGTCCTATTGCTTGTCACTTGTGAGAAGAGCCCAGCACCCACCCCGTCACAACCTCCTTTCAGGTAGTTGTAGACAGTGATGAGGTCTCCTCTCAGCCTCCTCTTCTCCAAGCTAAACAACCCCAGCTCACTCAGCTGCTCCTCATAGGGCTTATTCTCCAGCCCCCTCACCAGCCTCGTGGCCCTTCTCTGCACACGCTCCAGCACCTCGATGTCCTTCCTGTAGTGAGGGGCCCAAAAGTGAACACAGTACTCAAGGTGCGGTCTCACCAGTACCGAATACAGGGGCACAATCACCTCCCTGCTCCTTCTGATACAGGCCAAGATTCCATTGGCCCTCTTGGCAAGCTGGGCACACTGCTGGCTCGTGTTCAGCTGGTTGTCAACCAACACCCCCCAGGTCTGCAAACTTGCCGAGGGTGCACTCAATGCCTTCATCGAGATCATTGATAAAGATGTTAAACAAGACTGGACCCAGCGCTGAACCCTGGGGAACACCGCTCGTGACCGGTTTCCAACTGTATTTACTTCCATTTACCACAACCCTTTGGGCCCGGCCATCCAACCAGTTTTTAACCCAGCAAAGGGTGTGCCTGTCCACGCCGATGGCAGCCAGTTTCTCCAGCAGGATACTGTGAGAAATGGTGTCAAAGGCTTTACTGAAATCTAGGTACACCACATCCACAGCCTTTCCCTCGTCCATTAAATGGGTAACCTTGTCATAGAAGGAGATCAAGTTGGTCTGGCAGGACCTGCCTTTGGTGAACCCATGTTGGGCTGGATTACTGTTTCCTGCTCTCTTCTGTTGTTACACTGGCCCATAAAAACTGATATGGAGCTGGATTCTAAGATATGGGTATGTTTTAAATTATTGCTTCTGTATTTGTCACACAATGTCTGTAATCAACAACACAATGTTCTTCTTCCAATACTATAGAGGGTTTGTTGCAGTGGGGTTATTTTTGAAAGGCTGTGGACAGGCACGGATACCCTGAATGCCCACAAGTGAGACAAGTAACTTTATTTGCTTCCCCTCACATTTTGGGGTGTTTGCCTTATGAAGTAGGTGAGCTTAGCATTCTGCACCCAAATGGCCATGCCACGATTTGCAAAGAATTTTCCATTGGGTGGTAGAAATTAGTAGGAGACAGTGGTAGTATCTTTTTTGCTATTTCTTTGTGAAACACAGATAAATGTAGCTTTACAGAAGGCCTCTTGCAGAAATTCTGGTAAGGCATCATTGCTCTCCTGCTAGATGTGACCACCTCCAAGTGCTGTATCTTCCTGGAGTTTCTGTTGCTTTCTGCACAACAAACAAGGCTTCCATTCTTACTCCATCCTTCCCCTTAGGAATTGTCCCTAGTTCAAAGATCATTCTGTAGGGCCCCTGGCCTTCAAAGGAGACCTTTCTTTTGTACAGCAGCTTTGATACAAATGAACCTCAGAGGTTTAACTGCCAGATAAAAATAGAGTGCATTAACCCCCACAATTGCTCTAATGAAGTCAGGGTGAAGTTGTGAAGTCTGGGTCACAACTAATAGATGAGCCATTAACACCTCTCAGGCATAACAGTACTTAAAAATATCAAACATAAAATGCATTTAGTGACTTTCAAGTGCAGAACCGGTCATGGTGTTTTGAGAGCAGGCAGTCATGAAAAGATTGCAATTTCACTGCCTCTCCCCCAACCTGCATCCTGTCTTCCACGTATTTACGTTTAAGGTCAGCTCTACTCTGGAAGATTTTGCGATCATGAAGCTGTCAGATGGCAAGTAACATTTTTTTAAGTGCTTAACACTTCACAAAGTTGTGTTGATCCAGAAACTATTTCAGAACTCCAGCTCTGATTGGCAGTTCTGTGCTGGCATGTATTTTTGCTGGCATATTCACTGAACTTAGAGTAGTCCAGTTTGAGGTCCTACTATCTGTTAGAAAGGATTTCTGAGTAGATCAGGTAATTTTTTCCTCTGACACCAAAGGCCTGGATTAAGTCTAATTGCTTTCCACAGTGAAGCTGAGCACCATGCATGGATGGGCAGGAGGAGCTCATCCCAGCAGAGAGTAAGAGTTGTAGCTGTTCTGCAAAAGTTCTTGCTCCCCCTCAGTCTACCTGCAGAGAGAACTGAAAACATGTTCTTGAATGATGGAAGATGGTTCGGAGGATAGCAGGCTCTTACTGGTAGGGATTTGCCTTCTTGGATTGGGATGCGAGCTCCAAATGTTGTTTTATGGAAGCGTAGACCTGAAAAAAAGGCTCTCCAAAATTTTCTGGAGGCTGTTGCTTCTCACAGGATCTTTTACAGGAGGCCTGCTCATGCTGCACACTTTGTTCTGGACTTTTGGCGCTGACTGTAGCCTGGATTATGTTCTCCATAAAATAAAGGTGTTGCATGATTTTTTCTGGGAAAAAGTTGCTTGAGCTGCAGCTAGCCAGTGCGCAAACCCTCCTGTGGCTGAGGCTCTGCAGTGTTCATACACCCTGCACATGGGAAGAAGCTTGACCATGCACGCTTGGGATCTCCTCAACAGCCACTGGTCAAGGAACTTGTGCCTCTGACAGTGCTGCTGAGCTGCTCTTCCCTGTGCTTCTGTGTTCACCCCTTATGGCCACCACTCTCTTGCTAGACTCTGTTATGCATTTGTCCCAGGTACCCTAGAAAGATATTGCACTTGGAGGACATTTCCAAACTGTGGTTGAGCGCGTGTCTTATATTCATGGCCTTGTTGCAGTTCTGTGTTAATTATGTGTGCTTGGGGGGAGAGGATGTAGTTCATCAGGGAAAGTCAGGGAAGAAAGCTGGGATCAGAGAAGGCTGGAAAACTGCAGGCATCCATGCAGATGCTTCAGATTCTGTCCCATGAGCATGCACTTGGTTTGGATGATTGTATAAAGCTGTAAACAAGGAATTGCCTTTGAATACCTCTGTGCTGTAATAAACTGTCACAGATGTGTTTAAGCTTTCACCTGCATATGAAGACCCTCCCGTCTCCAGCTGTAACTAGCCTGTTGCAGATAGTCTTTTGTGAAACCTGGCTTTGCTGTGCTGGTATCTCCTGGTGCTGTAAATAGAAGAAATGTTTGCACAAAATGCTGTCTGCTGCTCCCTCAGTGTGCTGAAGTGTACAAGTGAGATTACTGAGTCATAAAGGAAAGATGTATGTTTTAATTTCCTGCCAGCAGTTTGTTAGTCTATAAAATTGAAATACTGAATTGTTATTTAAGCCTTCTTTGTATTATCATCTTCATACTGAGCAAACACTGCATATTGAATTTACAAGGTGGGACAAGAACAGAGTAGCTATAATTCCTGTTAAACCCCTGTGCAGTGAGAAGGTGTATTTTGTGTCTAATTCTCCACATGTGTGTCAAATTTGTACTACTGTCCACATTCAGAAGAAGGAACTGTTGCTGCAAAACTGCAAAGCCTTTAGGTTTCCCAATGAATCCTTAGGGTATAATTTAAGAAAACAGGGTGTTGTGGTTTGGGATTTTTCCGAGGAATTTTTCTTCCTTTTGCCAATAAAGGGAATTTCAACAGACGCGAGGGGGGATGGGGGGAGGACGTTTCCGGGGAAACCGGGACAGAGGTCGTGACCGGACATCCGTTTTCCTCTCGGACGGCAGTGGCGACAACGGCAGCGGCAGTCCCTGAGTGCATGCGGTTTGCAATCTCTGAAGGAAAGATCACGGGTCATCTGAATCTTCCACAACTCCGGCAGAACTCGCACTAAGTTTCCATCTCCCTCCCCCGCCCTTCCCCGGCTGCGGGGGGCCGCGCTTTCCCCGTGCAGGGCAGCGACTGCTCGCCAGCTCTTAAAGAGACCTGCATCGCAAGATTTTGGGTACAGGACTCAATCTATTTCTTAAGACTTTTAGGTTTTAGTTGTGATTAGTGTTGATCCTGTTTTGCATACACATATATTTGTAGCTAAGAACTGTTATCTCTTCTATTCAATTTTTTTTTTCCTGATTAAAGATCTTTAATATCTGATAACATATCTTAGTTTTCATCTAAACTAAGACATCTTTTGGCGCCCGAACAGGGACACGAGAGCAAAGAAGGATAACAGTTCTGGCATCATGATGTTTGTTGTGAGTTTCGAGTCCATATGGACCATGCTGTACTACATATTTGCTTTCTGTTGGTACAGAACTATGCCGAAAGGTCTGGCTGGCTTAATTCATCTGAGTGCAGCAGCCAGTAGAACTCAGATAGCTGTGATCGTTATCGAGTTCTTATTTTGGGTCTATAGTGTTATGGATTCAGTGTCTATGGGTTTCATTTGGGATGTGTTCTTAAGGTTGTACTCCTGCACCAGCCCAAGCTGTTACATCTGGGGACCTAGTGATAATGTTACCTACTCTCAGGGAGGGACACAGGAGAGTGTCTCTTTTCAACCTGTTAATCAGTCACCTTTTAGGTTTGCTAGAACAGCTTTTGAGAAACTTAACCTTTTGCTAGATTCCAGGAATATTCTACCTTTGGTAAATTGTCTGCAAGTTGGTTTAATTATGATCTATCTTATGTATGAAGCCAGGAATAGGGGTGGTCAGGAATGCAACCAAAAGCAAGGAAAGAGAAAAAAGAAGAGAGAGAGTAAGACACCTGATGCTATGGTAGCTCAGGATGTGGATAAACCAGAGGAACAGTCTGAGCCGATGAAAGTTGTAGCTCAAGATGTGGATAAATCAGAGGAACAGTCTGAGCCAATGAAAGTTGCCCCTATCCAGAAAAGGAAATACAAGACCAAATCGGTTCGTCCAGTTGATGATGACGGGGAAGCGGAAGCGGGTCCTTCACATACTGCAGATCCAGAACCAGAGATCGTTACTGAATCGCTCTCATATGACAACCTTCGTGGCTTGCGAAAGGACGTTACTCGACATGCAGATGAGCCTATCCTGACTTGGATGATCCGAGTGTGGGATCTTATGGGTGACAGTTTGCAACTTGATGGTTCTGAAGCCAAGTATTTAAAGGCTCTGGCCCGAGATACAGGTATTGAACAGGTATTTGTGAGGGAATCAAGACCCCTTTCATTCTGGGCACGAGTTCTAGGCAGTGTGAGAGAGAGATTCCCTCACAAAGATATCCTGCAGGCACATCATCTTAAGACAGCTTGGAAGACTGTGGAAGACGCGATTTTACGCCTGAGGGAAATGGCACTGCTAGAAATACTTTATGGAAGAGATGGGCAACCCCTCACCGACCCAGACAAGGTTAGATGCACACCAGAAATGTGGTGGAAGCTTTCCTGTGGTGCACCAGGTGCATTCTCCCATTATGTGGCGTCCATGTATTCGGAGCCAGATCAAGATTTGGTGGGTGTCGCAGCAGGTAAACTCAGGACATATGCGAAGATGGTCCATGGCCCGATGCAGGAACGTATCGCTGCGGTAGAAACAGCAATTGAGAGGATGGATAAGAGGATGGACAAGCAGCAAAAGGAGATTATGGAAACTCTTCAAAATCTTCAAGTGGCACCAGTGCGAATTAAAGCCTCTGGGTCCAGAGGTGGACACCTCCCGGCTAGGGGAAGAGAACAGACTTCACGGATGGATCTATGGTATTTCTTGGTTGACCATGGAGAAGATATGAGACGGTGGGACAGGAAACCTACCCATGCCCTGGCAGCCCGGGTACAAGAATTGAAGGAGAACGAGAAAAGAAAATCAGCAAAAGTAAGTGCAGTGCCAGTCTCCCAAGGATCTGACCCATTAGAGGGAACCTCCAAAATGTACCCATCACTAAAGAGTTGTTGTCACTGCAATGGCTGTTAGAGGGGCCCTGCCTCTGGCCAGGTAGAGGCACGGGACAACCGTGTCTATTGGACTGTGTGGATCCGGTGGCCTGGCACATCAGACCCACAAAAATACGAGGCTTTAGTTGATACTGGCGCTCAATGTACGTTAATGCCATCAGGACATGTGGGCCCGGAAACTGTTGCTATTTCTGGGGTGACTGGGGGATCTCAAGAGCTGACTGTGTTGGAAGCTGAAGTGAGCTTGACCGGGAAAGACTGGCAAAAACACCCCATTGTTACTGGTCCGGCCGCCCCATGTATCCTGGGAATTGACTACCTCAGAAATGGCTATTTCAAGGATCCAAAGGGACATAGATGGGCTTTTGGAATAGCTGCTGTAGAGACAGAAGAGATTAAACAGCTAAAGTCACTGCCGGGTCTCTCTGAGAGTCCTTCTGCTGTCGGATTGTTGAAGGTTGAGGAACAACGGGTGCCAATTGCCACCACAACAGTGCATCGTCGACAATACCGAACGAACCGTGACTCTGTGGTTCCCATCCATAAGATGATCCGAGAACTGGAGCACCAAGGGGTGATTAGTAAGACTCACTCACCCTTCAACAGCCCCATTTGGCCTGTGCGTAAGTCTGATGGAGGATGGAGATTAACTGTGGACTATCGTGGCTTGAATGAGGTTACTCCACCGCTAAGCGCCGCTGTGCCAGACATGTTAGAACTTCAGTATGAACTGGAATCCAAGGCAGCGAAGTGGTACGCCACTATTGATATTGCTAATGCGTTCTTCTCCATTCCTCTAGCTGCAGAGTGCAGGCCACAGTTCGCCTTCACCTGGAGGGGCGTGCAATACACCTGGAACCGATTGCCCCAGGGGTGGAAACATAGTCCCACCATCTGTCATGGACTAATTCAAGAAGCACTAGAGAAAGGTGAGGCTCCAGAACATCTGCAGTATATCGACGACATCATTGTGTGGGGGGACACAGCAGAAGAGGTTTTTGAGAAAGGAAAGAAGATCATCCAGATTCTCTTGGAAGCTGGGTTTGCAATCAAACAGAGTAAAGTTAAGGGACCTGCCCAAGAAATACAGTTCCTGGGAGTGAAGTGGCAAGACGGACGTCGCCAGATTCCAACAGAAGTTATCAACAAGATCACAGCAATGTCTCCACCGACCAGCAAGAAGGAAACACAAGCATTCTTGGGTGCCATAGGTTTCTGGAGGATGCATATCCCGGAATACAGTCAGATCGTAAGCCCTCTCTACTTGGTAACCCATAAGAAGAATGATTTCCACTGGGGCCCTGAACAACAGCAAGCTTTTGAGCAGATTAAGCGGGAGATTGCTCATGCTGTAGCCCTTGGACCGGTCAGGACAGGACCAGACGTGAAGAACGTGCTCTACTCTTCAGCCGGGAATAACGGTCTTTCATGGAGTCTTTGACAGAAAATGCCTGGCGAATCTCGAGGCCGACCACTTGGATTCTGGAGTCGAGGCTACAGGGGATCTGAAGCCAAATACACTCCAACAGAGAAAGAGATCTTAGCTGCTTATGAAGGAGTTCAAGCTGCCTCAGAGGTAATTGGAACAGAAACTCAGCTCCTCCTGGCACCCCGATTACCAGTGCTAAGGTGGATGTTCAGTGGGCGGGCTGCCCCCACACATCACGCTACTGATGCTACCTGGAGCAAATGGGCTGCTCTTATCACACAACGCGCCCGTATTGGGAAACCAAATCGCCCTGGGATCCTGGAAATCATCACGAACTGGCCTGAAGGTGAGAACTTTGGTTTAGCAGATGAAGAGGAAGAAGAACAGGTAACACGTGCAGAGGAAGCGCCACCATACAATCAGTTGCCAAAAGAAGAAGTACGCTATGCCCTTTTTACAGATGGTTCCTGCCGCATTGTGGGGACAAATCGAAGATGGAAAGCAGCCGTGTGGAGCCCCACACGACAAGTTGCAGAAGCTATTGAGGGAAAAGGTGGATCAAGTCAATTTGCAGAGCTCAAAGCTGTCCAATTGGCTCTGGACATTGCTGAACGAGAGAAGTGGCCAAAGCTTTACCTCTACACTGACTCTTGGATGGTGGCCAATGCATTGTGGGGATGGTTAGACCGATGGAAGAAAGCCAACTGGGAACGCAGAGGGAAACCCATCTGGGCTGCAGACATATGGCAAGATATTGCCACCCGTGCGGAGAAGCTGATTGTGAGAGTCCGCCATGTGGATGCACACGTGCCCAAGGATCGAGCCAACGAGGAACATCGCAACAACGAACAGGCAGACCGAGCTGCACAAGTCAAGGTGTCACCGATAGATCTGGATTGGCAGCATAAAGGAGAGTTGTTTCTGGCTCGATGGGCCCATGATGCCTCAGGCCATCAGGGCAGAGATGCCACTTATAGATGGGCACGAGACCGAGGGGTGGATTTAACCATGGACATTATCTCCCAGGTTATCCATGATTGTGAGACATGTGCTGCCATCAAACAGGCTAAGAGAGTGAAACCCTTATGGTATGGTGGACGTTGGGATAAGTATAAATATGGAGAGGCCTGGCAGGTTGATTATATCACTCTGCCGCAGACCCGCCAAGGTAAGCGCTATGTGCTCACCATGGTGGAAGCAACTACTGGATGGCTGGAGACATACCCAGTTCCTCACGCCACTGCTCGGAACACCATTCTAGGTCTGGAAAAGCAAGTCTTGTGGCGACATGGCACTCCAGAACGGATTGAGTCAGATAATGGAACTCATTTCAAGAATAGTTTAGTTACCACGTGGGCAAAGGAGCACGGCATTGAGTGGGTGTACCATATCCCCTACCATGCACCAGCTGCTGGGAAGGTTGAACGGTGTAATGGACTGTTGAAAACCACTTTGAAGGCATTGGGTGGGGGGACTTTCAAACATTGGGACCAACATTTAGCAAAGGCTACATGGTTGGTCAACACTAGAGGCTCAGTCAATCGAGCCGGCCCTGCCCAGTCAGAATTCCTTCATACTGTAGATGGAGATAAAGTCCCTGTGATCCACCTGAGAGGTATGTTAGGGAAAACTGTTTGGGTTAAACCTGTCTCGAGTAAAGGCAAGCCCATTCGTGGGATTGTCTTTGCTCAAGGATCTGGTTGCACTTGGTGGGTGATGCAGGAAGATGGAAAAACACGATGTGTACCTCAAGGGGACCTTATCTTTGGATGAGTTGTTCATATTCTATGTGACTATCTGTATATGTATATAGTTGAAAATATGTATGTATAAATTTAAGTCTGATTGTTGGCATGGAAGAAAAATTCGGGGTGGATAATGTTGTGGTTTGGGATTTTTCCGAGGAATTTTTCTTCCTTTTGCCAATAAAGGGAATTTCAACAGACGCGAGGGGGGATGGGGGGAGGACGTTTCCGGGGAAACCGGGACAGAGGTCGTGACCGGACATCCGTTTTCCTCTCGGACGGCAGTGGCGACAACGGCAGCGGCAGTCCCTGAGTGCATGCGGTTTGCAATCTCTGAAGGAAAGATCACGGGTCATCTGAATCTTCCACAACTCCGGCAGAACTCGCACTAAGTTTCCATCTCCCTCCCCCGCCCTTCCCCGGCTGCGGGGGGCCGCGCTTTCCCCGTGCAGGGCAGCGACTGCTCGCCAGCTCTTAAAGAGACCTGCATCGCAAGATTTTGGGTACAGGACTCAATCTATTTCTTAAGACTTTTAGGTTTTAGTTGTGATTAGTGTTGATCCTGTTTTGCATACACATATATTTGTAGCTAAGAACTGTTATCTCTTCTATTCAATTTTTTTTTTCCTGATTAAAGATCTTTAATATCTGATAACATATCTTAGTTTTCATCTAAACTAAGACACAGGGTCATGTGTTGGACGCTGTCTTGCACGATGGTGTCATTATCTCTTATATATTAGCATGCTACTAATGCTAACATCTAATTAGCACCAAGAAACTGATTAACTCTCAATAGGGTCAAGAGAAAAGCAAAATAGATCTCAGGCAAGCAATTAGGTCATTTATTTAATAAATTAAAATACTTGTGATTATAAGCTCACTCTGGCAATTTTTTTCTGTTACTGCACAGCTGATGGCAGAAACGATGATAAAATTCAAATAGTAAATATAACACCATGTTAATGGCAGCGTAATCAAAACAGAACACAAAAAAACGTACTTGAGTTTTCTCTAATGGACAATTTATCATCCAAAATAGATGTGTTTATTAGGGGAAAA
The DNA here is from genome assembly GCA_033558235.1 of Neomorphus geoffroyi. NCBI lineage: Eukaryota > Metazoa > Chordata > Aves > Cuculiformes > Neomorphidae > Neomorphus > Neomorphus geoffroyi. The sequence continues at coordinate 39,818 of JAUMJM010000300.1, forward strand.
GTTATATTCAAACATCAGTAAAATAAATAGAGTCTGTTCAGATTTCATATTGTTGTGATTGGGTTGTTTCACACTATGGAAGCCTTGTACATAAAAGATGCTTCAACACACACTCATTACATGGAAGACATCTATGTTTATTGTGTACCTTTTGAAAACTAATCTTAATGCTAAAAAATGGCATTTCAGATAAATATTGAGCAGGAAGCAGTCACCATCTTACCGTCATCTTATATGGCACCCTTGCCAATTTCTTCCCTGCTTTTTTTTTCTTTTAATAAGGCAAAAGATTTTATTTTTTTTTTCCATGCTGCAACAATGAAATGTGTAATGCACCTACCTGTGCTACTGGGTAGTGCCTTTGACCCGTAGAACCTAGTGTTTACTGCTCTCCTAAAGGATTCCAAGTGTTTGGCTTTTCATGCAACAGCACTCTAGAGCTTTTTAATAGACAAGTCACCCATACTGCCTTCTTGCAAGATCAGTATAAAGCGTTTCTTAATTGGGTTCATTTAAATGTTAATTTTATTGAATGCAGACTCCTCTAAATCACTGAGGTGAGTTCTTGCCAGATTTGTTCAGTAAAAATAATAATGTGAGAAATAAAGATCAATTTGCTGCTTAAACCAAAGGATACAAGGAGAAAACGGCCTCACTGTTACAGGCACAAAACACCCTGTTTAAGAAAGAATGAGGCGCGGCATTATCTCAAGGTTACAGTGTTGTCTGCTTAGTAAAATATTATGTCTTTGCTTTTGCTTTTTGCTTTTGCTCTTGCTATCCTGTTTGTGTAACTGCTGAAATCAGCAAGTCGGAGAAAAAAGGGTATAAAAGACTGCTTGAGCTACCTGAACTTTGCGAGCCTTGGTGAAGCTGCGACTTCCCAGCCGCCCAGCGCTGCATTTGCTTTCCTATCTTAAATAAACTTTTAGCAAATCAATTGAGAGTTTGTCTTAATTCAACTATAACACTTTTGGTGCCGTGACTCGGATCCAGAAAGCTGACTCGGATTTCCACTCTGGGAGGGCGCCCCATCCTCGGATGGTCCCGGAGGAGAGTTCGACTTAGGTTTACCTGGATTTCCGAACGGAGATAGAAAAGCAAAAGAGAAAAGAAAAAGAAAGATACTGCAGTTCCCCGTAATTTTTGTGCACAAAGAGCCAGGCGAAGACTCCAGAGAGAGTAAGTATATAGTGGTTGCCGTCTGATCGGGGATTGGGTACCCGGAGTGCGAGTGATTGAGACGTCCACTGGACTTAGTAGTCCACCAGGCGAAGTGAGTGTGGACCTCTTAGTAGTGCGGTTCCCATTGTCCGCGAGGACGTGGGCCACGAATAGAGGGAAGCGAGTGATTTGAGAACAAAAGAAGGCACTCTCGGAAGATGGGCCAGAAGGAGAGTAAGGCTTCTGGACCCATACAGGAGAAGCGGGGTAGGGGTGGGCTCCCCGATATACCCCCGGATAGCCCATTAGGATTAATGATTCAACATTGGGATGATTCCCCCTCCCGGAAAGGGAAATCTAAGGAGAAAATGATCCATTATTGTATGGAGATTTGGGGAGGAAAACAGATAAGAAAGGACTTATATTGGCCAATTTATGGATCTTTTGAAGATTGGATATGCCAACAATTAAATATATATGTAAACAATAGGCAGCCATTTAATAAGGAGGAGAGTGAATATGCCTTTTTGTGGATCCTGGGCACGGCACAGTCTGTTAATTTATTCCCATTGAAAGAAAAGAAAAATAACAGAAGGAGGAAGCGGGGTGAAGATGAGCTACCGACGCCTCCCCCACCCGATGTTCCACCTCCTCCGTCATTACAAGACGCAGATCAGGATCTTCCTCCTACCGCCCCTCCACAGTCTGAAGGGGACACTTCTCCTCCTAGCCCAAGAGTAAGTAGAAGCCAAGCCAGAAAAAGAGAGGAGGAAAATTTGTTGTACCCATTAAGAGAGACTGCCATGGGAGGGCCACAACCCGGGGTGGGATTTGTCTCTGTCCCCCTCAATTCTGGGGATGTCAGAGATTTCAAGAAAGAAATGGGACGGCTATTAGAAGACCCTTTAGGGGTTGCAGAACGTTTTGACCAGTTCCTCGGGCCTAATATTTATACTTGGGACGAAATGGAGTCCATCTTAAAAATCCTGTTTACAAACGAGGAACGAGGGATGATAAGAACAGCCGGCATGAGGAATTGGGACCAGAGATACCAACACGTCCCCACCGGAGATGTTAAATGGCCCTTACAGCGGCCCAGTTGGGACAACCAGAACCCAGCTCACAGAAATAACATGATTGATCTCCGGGACATGATATTTCAAGGAATATGAGATTCGGTACCTAAGGGTCAAAATATTAATAAGGCCTTTAGCGAACAGCAGAAAAAGGACGAGACCCCTACCGAATGGCTAGAAAGGTTAAGAAAGAGCCTACAATTGTATTCTGGGTTAGACCCCAGTAGTCAAGTTGGTCAGGCCTTGCTGAAGACTCAGTTTGTGGCCAAATCCTGGCCCGACATACGGAGAAAACTAGAAAAAAATAGAAGACTGGCAAGAAAGGGGTTTAGATGAGTTATTACGAGAAGCTCAAAAGGTATACGTAAGAAGGGAAGAGGAAAGTCAGAAGAGGCAAGCTAAGATATTGGTGGCAGCTGTAAAGGAAGGACAGAACCAGAGCAGGCGGTTTGACCAGTCAAGGAGGAGACCATACATAAATAATGGAAGGGACGGACCCTGGAGGGGCCCAGCAGATACGAGAAGGAGGCCCTGCCTGCCAGAAATCGAAAGTTTTTATTGTCACAAGAATGGACATTTACAAAAAAAAAAAAAAAATTGCCAGAAAAGGTTGCAGGATGAGGAGATTTTTAAGGAAGATTAGAGGGGTCAGGGGCTCTATTTGCTGGGGACCCCTAAGGTTACTGAGCCCTTGATAAAATTGAAACTGGGTCCCCAGCATGAGGTGTTTGAGTTCCTTCTGGACTCTGGCGCTGAGAAATCTACTGTCCAAAGATTACCTTCTGGATGTCTTGAGTCAAAAGATACGCTCCAGGTAGTAGGAGCGAAAGGAGAACCTTTTAAGGTACTGTTAATAAAGAATTTAAGTATAGAATCCCCAAATAAATACGGGATGGGAACATTTTTATTGGTCCCAGAAGCTGAATATAACCTCCTGGGGCGAGATCTGATGGTGGAATTAGGAATCAATTTAGAAATAGATCAAGAAAAATTGAAAGTTAAATTATGTTTATTAACTGCAGAAGATGAAGCTAAAACTAACCCAGACACTTGGTACACTCCAGGGTCGGTGGGGAGGTTAAATATCAAACCGATCACGGTCTCCATAAAAGTTCCAGATCACCCGATTAGGATAAAACAGTATTCCATCTCCAGGGAGGGGAGAGAAGGGTTGCAGCTGGTCATTGAGAGACTTTTGGCCCAAGGGCTTTTGGAACCCTGCATGTTATCCCACAACACACCCATATTGCCTGTAAAGAAATCGGATGGGACATATCGCTTAGTACAAGATTTGAGGGCCGTGAATGAGAGAACCATCACTCGATTCCCTGTGGTAGCCAACCCACACACTCTACTTAATCAACTAAGTCCCGACTATAAAAGGTATAGTGTCATCGATCTGAAGGATGCCTTTTGGGCTTGCCCCTTAGAGGAGAAATGTAGGGATTATTTTGCTTTCGAATGGGAAGACTCCAAAATGCATAGAAAACAGCAACTACGATGGACTGTTCGGACAAGCTTTGGAAGAACTATTAGAATCCTATGAATTGGGGCAGGAACTTGTCTTAATACAGTATGTAGACGATTTATTAGTGGCTGGGAGGACTCAGGAAGAAGTTAGGAACGAGAGTATCAAGTTATTGAACTTTTTATGCTTAAAGGGACTAAAAGTCTCTAGGTCCAAGTTGCAGTTCACCGAGGAGGAAGTGAGGTATTTGGGACATTGGCTCACAAAGGGGCATAAGAAATTAGATCCTGAGAGAGTCAGGGGAATTTTATCGTTAACTGCGCCTAGTAATAAGAGACAGATAAGACAACTGCTGGGATTATTAGGGTATTGCCGACAGTGGATCGAGAATTATAGCAGCAAGGTAAAGTTTTTGTATGAAAAATTAACTAAGAACGGATTGATGAAATGGACCCCTGATGATGAGGATTGTTTGGAAAAGATAAAAAGAGACCTAGTAGAGGCACCCGTCCTTAGTCTACCTGATATATGCAAACCCTTCCAACTTTTTATCAATGTAGACAATGGGACTGCTTACGGGGTATTGACCCAAGGATGGGCAGGCCAAAGAAAACCCGTAGGGTATTATTCCAAATTGTTGGACCCTGTGAGCCGAGGATGGCCCACTTGCCTACAGGCGATCGTGGCTACCATGTTGTTAGTAGAAGAAGTCACACGAGTCACCCTAGGGGGAGAGTTAAAAGTATATACTCCCCATAATATTCGTGGAGTATTGCAGCAGCGAGCTGATAACTGGCTCACTGACAGCCGGCTATTGAATTATGAAGGAATTTTGATTAATTCTCCCAAATTAGAGATTGAAGTTACTTCCCTTCAGAATCCAGCCCAGTTCCTATATGGGGAACCCAAAGAAGAATTGACACATGACTGCCTTCAACTAATAAATTTACAAACTAAGATAAGAGAGGATTTAGAGGAAGACAAATTGGGTGAAGGTGAAAAATTATTTATCGATGGATCCTCACGAGTAATTGAAGGACAACGAAAATCAGGATATGCTGTTATAGACGGACATACATTACAGACAAAAGAAGCAGGATCACTAAACAAAACCTGGTCCGCACAAGCATGTGAATTATATAACCTGTGGAGAGCATTAAAGCTCTTAGAAAATAAAATTGGAACTATATATATATTTTCAAAATATGCCTTTGGGGTAGTGCATACCTTTGGGAAAATTTGGGAAGAGAGAGGTCTAATTAATACCCAAGGGAAAGGATTAATCCATGAGAAACTAATCCTGGAAGTTTTGAAAGCATTAAGGGGCCCGTTAAAAATAGCGGTTGTTCATGTAAAGGGACATCAAAAGGGAGTTACCCATAGGATAAGAGGAAACAATTTAGCTGATGCGACGGCCAAACAAGCTGCGTTATTAACTTTAAGGGAAGAACCTGAGAGGTTAAAGCTAGACAAAAGCTTTACCCTCCATGAACTGGACAAATTAAAACAAATTGGAGCAAAAAGAGAGGGGGACAAATGGCTCTTGCCCAATGGTCGAGAAATCCTTCCAAAAGGGTTAGCTCGAGGAATATTGAGCAAATTGCACCACAAAACTCATTGGGGGATTCAAGCCCTAGTAGATCAGTTTGAGTTGAATTATACTTGCGTGGGAATATATGGTTTAGCTAAAACGGTTTTGGAAGGATGTTTGACCTGCGAGACAGTCAATAAATGGCAATTTCGGGAAAAAGTATTAGGGGGACGGGAATTAGCAAAAAGACCTTTTGAGAAAATACAGGTAGACTTTACGGAATTACCGAAGGTGGGGAGATATCAGTATCTACTAGTCTTGGTGGACCATCTTACGCATTTTGTAGAAGCCTTCCCAGTAGTGAGGGCCACTGCAAAAACAGTAGTCAAAATTCTCCTCGAAGAAATTATCCCGAGATATGGAATCATTACTGTAATTGACTCAGATTGGGGACCGCATTTTACTTCCCGAATAATTAAAGGAACAGCCAAATTGTTTGGCACAAAATGGGAGTGTCATACCCCCTGGCATCCACAAAGTTCGGGAAAAGTGGAAAGAATGAATGGGGAAATAAAAAAAGCATTTAACCAAACTTATGGTAGAAACAAAAATTAATTGGGTCAAATGTTTACCATTAGCTTTGCTTTATATTAGGACTCAACTAAGAACAGATACTGGTATATCCCCCTTTGAAATGTTGTATGGAATGCCTTATGATTTTGGGATATTAATGAAACATCTGAAAGTTTCAGATAAAGTTTTGACTGAGTATATTTTAGAACTCACTAGGAGGAGACAGGAATTAAGAAAGAAGGGCTTAGTGGTACAGAGGCCACCTTTATACTTATCCCTACACCGAATCCAGCCTGGGGATCAAGTACTGATAAAAACCTGGAAAGAAGCGTCTTTGACACCTCGGTGGGAAGGCCCTTTTGTTGTCTTACTTACTACAGATTCAGCAATACGGACTGCGAAAAAAGGATGGACACACACCAGTCGAGTTAAGGGACCTCTCCCACCAGAAGGATGGACTGTGACATCTGAGCAGGGGGACCTTCGACTAAAGATAAAGAGGGACAGAACCGGTGAATGAATTACACCAGAGGGGAAGTAAGAGCTAGCCTATATTGGTGGTTCCAGGTACCGACCGGAAACACATTAAGAAAGACATTCTTTGCACCTTGGAGGGAAGACAGGATACCCAATCAGACTGGGGAGGCGGGATTATATAAAGTTGTGGCAACTCCTAAAGTACTTCCCTTTTGTTGTGACATAGAAACTGAGGTACCTGAGATCCCGGGGATAGAAGAAATTTGGAGAATACCCTGTATAAAACACTCTTTCTGGACATTTATGTTGGGTTGTATGTGAATGTTTCAATTGTAAAGAAAGATGGGCTTGTATTTTTCCTAGAAAACAATCTTATTGTATCAAGTGTCACTGCCATTTTGGACAAAGAAAGAGGGCAGAAATTTGTAAACTATTCTGTGGATGGGAGCTGTGGATACCTGAGATGTGGGACATATATGAAACAGACTGGCATAAGGTTTTGGAGAAGTGCGCTAAGAAATTTGCCTGGAAGGGGGCCCGGTCATAGAACAAACTCCTATCCTTATAGCAGCCAGAAAATTCCCCTGAAGGCTACCTACTGCTGCCGAGAAGATATTAATATCCCGTTGCTCTCTGCAAAAGAGTAGACAAGGAAAGGCAGAGAGGTATTAACAGTGGGGAAAATGAAGGTTGCTATTTTAGTGGTAGTATTATCTACCGCTATCCTTAGGAGGAATGAATCAGAAGGGAGGGACTAGAAAAGAGAAAACAAGAACAAGAGGCTAAGGCCTCTTGTTATGAATCTTGGTTTAACCAGTCTCCCTGGCTAACCACTTTGATTTCTACTTTAGCAGGACTTGTCATAATGTTATTACTTGCTTTAACCTTTGGTCCCTGTATCATTAACAAATTTGTAACATTTGTCAAGAACCTACTAGATAAAGTGCAATTGATGGTGTTGAGACGATCGGAATTAGAGATGGAAATTTTGCCAAATGATAGTCTTGAGTTAGAAGCGGCTCATGAAGTTTTGAACAGGTTTAATCAGCAAATTAGTGGTAAATAAAAGAAGGGGGGAATTTGTGAGAAATAGAGATCAATTTGCTGCTTAAACCAAAGGATACAAGGAGAAAACAGCCTCACTGTTACAGGCACAAAACACCCTGTTTAAGAAAGAATGAGGCACAGCATTATCTCAAGGTTACAGTGTTGTCTGCTTAGTGAAATATTATGTCTTTGCTTTTGCTTTTTGCTTTTGCTCAAGATTAACAGATGTTGTTATCCTGTTTGCTGTCCTGTTTGTGTAACTGCTGAAATCAGCAAGTCAGAGAAAAAAAGGGTATAAAAGACTGCTTGAGCTACCCGAACTTTGCGAGCCTTGGTGAAGCTGCGACTTCCCGGCCGTCCAGCGCTGCATTTGCTTTCCTATCTTAAATAAACTTTTAGCGAATCAATTGAGACTTTATTTGTCTTAATTCAACTATAACAATAATACAGTATTTTTGAAGCTTGGATTAGATTTAGATAAGCACTAGAATGTCTGTTTGTGTGTCTGACATTGTAAACCATGAGGCTTCTCCATCTTGCTTTCTTCTGGCTCCCTGTCCAAGCCCTCCTCTGCTGCAGGTTCAGCTCCTTTGTCTACTACTTTCAAACTCTCTTGCTGCCATTTTGTAGCGAACCTGAGAGATGACTTTTTAAAAACAAACAAACAAACAAAAAACCCCAACAAACCAACCAAAAAAAACCCCCACCTCACAACCAAAAACCCTACCTCCATCTGAGGTACTATAAAGAAAACTCCAAATTCCTGTTCACTGAGAGCTATACAGCCCTTCACACCTATTTTTACAGTTTACAAACAGGTTTTGGCATGAGAACTGCATTTTAATGCACAGCTGATTGCACCGTGTAGTTACGTAGTATATGCTCCATAGCAGAATCAAGCAACATTCAGCATGCTTGTACAGATGTATGTGGAGGCTTTGAACTGTACTGGAGACTTTAGAGAAATGTAGTTTTCTGTTCAGCTTACTCAGAAGGTAAAGCCTGTGCATTCCTTCATAAGAGGGTCTCCTACAGGAAGCAGCTGATGGCATACTTTCTCCCCTTGCTTTTCCTTCCTGGCCTTTAGAGGAGTGAAATGTGGGCTCTGCTCTTGCTTGAAACAAGAGTGCTCTGCCAGCTTTTTTCAAAGATACCTTAGGAGAAGAAAAGGATGGTTCCAAAGCTGGATTAGTTTGGAGCTGGTAGTGACAGACTTGGAGGGAACTTGCTGGTTCTTCACAGCTTGCTCCAGTTGCACCGAGGACAGCAGCCGGGGAGGGGCCCAGAGGGGTTTTGCTTGTGTCCCTATGAGCAGCCTCCAGCAGCTGCCCTCCTCCTCTTGCCACTACCTGTAGGTGCTCTCATCCTGGCTGCCAGCATCACCGCAGGTACAGGGGTGGTCCTGGCTGTGGTTAAAGGGTCTCAGAGGCAAGGGAAATGCCTGGGATGAGTGAGGCCAACTTGCTACTGGACTCCCAGTAGTGCTGGTCCTCCAAGAAATGGTCTGTTCAGTCCCTGGAAGAAAAGGCATTCCCTGATTGCCTCTAGCAGGTCCAGAGTTAATTCAGGGCTAGCATACCTATCTCTAAATGTAACAACCAATGCAACAAAGGTCATTTAAAACAATAGGAAAATAACCTTTGATAATGTTTTCTTCACTTAATATTTTCCTCTTGTTACTAAAACAAATCTATCAAGGATGAAGTAGAGTAAGGAGCATCAGTGATAAATTCATAATTGATACCTAGTCTTAAACAGTTGATTTTTCTTTTTTTTGAGCATCTTGAAAAAGTTGTCATAAACACCAACAAATGCAAAGCAGCTTTCAAGATGACTTTTTGTTATGGGCATATTCCTGAACTATTCATCTGTGTTAAATGCATTTTGCCTTGAATCATGTGTCATGTTGCCAGAAAAGAGTTGTTTCCATGCCAACTCATTTGCAACACGGGGGGGGGGGGGGGGGAATCAAAGTTACTAACATCTGCAAGATGTCAGTACTGATATAAGCCACTTGCAATGAAAAACACAGAACTGCAGGAGGGTTTGCCAAATAGGCACTATATGTAGGGTAGAATGTCATAAACTAATTGCCGAACAGTGAATTTCCATTCCTTTTTTGGCTGTATTCTTGATCTCATCTCTTTGCCAGAAAAGGCTTGCAGCAAAAGGAGCATCAGTGTCTTCCATGTGCATTTCTCTTGTAAAGCAGGAATTACTTGGATTTTTTTTTCACTCAAGCCTCCACAAAAGCCACTTAATTTAAAACACATAAGAACTTGTACAAGAAGCTGCTGCTTCACTTTCCATACTATTTTCTTTCAGTTCGCTCGACTGCGGGGTCTCCTTTTATAAAGATCCTATTCATCAGCAAGATTAATGAGACCTGGTGTCTGAAACTGTGGATTCCATTTCACAGCTACTATTTCCTCTGCATTCTTTCCCTGCCCTCCTTTCTTTATTTTTTTGATAAAAGAAGATTGTTTATTGCCAAAGTATTATGAAATGCCAGAGGCTGAGGCTCTGAAGCCTGAACAGTTCAAATATCAAGGTATATTTAATTTCGAGATGATCCAGGCATTCCTGTATTGGGAGAGCAATTGGAGGTGGCAGTACCTTTTCTTTGCTTTGAGGTATCAAAACAGTTCTGATTTTTAAAACTTTTCATTAATACAATGATGCAAATCCATTCTTTTATACCTGGAGAGCATTAGCAGATGCTGAAGTCGCCTATTGCATGTGTTGACAATGCACCATGGGCATTGTCATCTTACCTCTGGTAATACTGTGTCATGGCATTTGTTTGTTGTGATACACAGGGTTTGGTTTTCAGGGTGATGCATGTTGGAACAGGATTGAGTGCAGCCCACACCAGCAAACAGTCGTCCACAAACAAGTGCCCCAGCAATGCGTTGTGGTGCCCCATATGTACCCATGCTGGTCCCTGTAACAGTCCTGTACCTTCCCTCCTTGTTAGTCTTGAGTGCGAACAATTAAGAAAATAGTTTCCTTACTGGACAGGCTGCCAGGCAGCACCTTCTGCGTATGGCGGAGCTGGTTGCCAGGCTGGTGCTGGGTGGCACGTTGCTTCCAAACATCCCTTTGCAAAACCCATCCCCGAGGCACGATGCTGGTGATCATGCGACACAAGCCTTCTAGTTATGCACAATTGCTAAATTTCACAAAGGAATATTCATGCTTTCTGAGTATTGCTTACCCCATGAGAGCAATTACTGGAGTTGTCACGGCAGCATTAGGCGGTGGTGAATGGAGCGGAGTTAATTTCATGGGAGTCATCTTTGCATAAGAGAGATTTGAAATATTTATGGCAAAACTTTTTGTAAAGGGAAGGTCCTGACTAGCAGTACTTGCTGTTAAGGTAGAGGGGAGTGGAAAATAACTGATCTACTGTATTTCAGATATTTTCATAATTTCACTTCTTTTTTTAGAGTGATAACATTCTCATACAGATCATTTTTATACTTCATAATGATCTTAATCCAAACTCATATAACATTGCTTTAGTAAAATGCTTCTGCTAAGGCTTTTTAATAGAAAGTTATCACAGGTAAGCAGAATTGAGAGCAATTGATTCCTGCAGCATTTTATTTATTTCACTGTTTTGAAAGTTAAATCACAAGTAAGACCACTTAAGGATATGCAAAATTATCTGGATTTTTTTTTATGACAAAGAAATGTCATGATCTTTGCTATTACTGCACAGAAGTTAAGGCTATAGCACCAAGGCCGTTTAGTACACACCTCATATTATTGGTTTTCTGTGCAACTTTGATGTGTGTAAAGTATTTATGTGTATATAAACACATACATGTCTTGCATGTATATTAATATCCATATTGATATATGTAATATGTTGGATAAACAATGTGAAATTGACTGCTATATGAAATACACTGTAGTTAAATCTTTGAGGCAACTGTAATTGAAAGAGATTAGAGTGTATTTATTTTCTGCTTCTTAAAACGTATGTGTGACTGTAGCATCCTTATAACTAAGCAGTTTCTTTTTTTCCTCTGTGTGTACTATCTCAGCAGAGCAGGGAAACATCTTTAGAAGAGGAAAATATGACTGTAAAATGATTTCTAAGAGTTCATTTTAACTCAGTCAGGCACAGCACCTAGAAATGCTTTAAATTGGATTTTTTTTTTTTTTTTAATCAGATTTCAGGTTGGCACTATTCTATACTGTTATTCTTAGAATTATTACCTGGAATTCTGTCGCACTTTGCCTATCACTGCCCTCAAACAAGTGCTGTATCTCTTTCCCTTTGCACAAACATTAATGCAACAAGAGTAGCTCACTTTGAATATGCTGAGCCTTGAAGAAGATTGAGTATATTTTAAACGGGGTTTCAGCTTCAAGAAATTTCATAATGAGATAAACTTTGTAAAAAGGGGCTGAGTACAGTCTAATGGTTCAAAGGAAGGACTGGCTCAGCAGGTGTGTTTGGGAGAGCCCATGAAAACCTGCCTTGCTCGTTACTCCCCAGGTGAGAGGAAGGAAGCCCTTCATCTTCTCACCCTTCAGCCCCCACTAATGACAGCATGAGCAAGGTGAGATCGTGGCACCAGAACAACAGTGCTGGCCTTTCTGTGGCAGGGCTCAAAGCACTCCTTGTGGGATAATTGACACAGTTCTGTAATTACAGACACTTAGCATGAGGTTGGACGTGCTCTTGACCAAAAGGGTCGATCGTGCCATGCTTCTCGCTCAAAATAAATACTCGATGCTGCTTAACTACACTTCTGAGGGAAAATGGCTGGCTGTAGGAACCCGAAGACAAGTTTCTGACTACTATCCATATGGGCTCAAAATGTGGAAGCATGTGCAGGGAAACACACATTGTCAAAAGTGCATGGTCCTGAGACACCCAAGCCTGTGCTATAGCTTATGACACAGGCCACTGTTCCTGCAACATCCTCTGTTCTTGTTCTGGGCTTGGCTATGAATAAGGTCAACCAAAAACATAAGTTATAGTGTTAGGACATAGCTGTACCCTAACAGACTATTTTGGTAGCTAGGATTTCTTAATGAGCAAGTCTTTTATCAATTTTTTGGAACGATGAATAATGGTAGATAAAGCAAATTGATCTTTGCCTGTAGCCTTTTGCTTCATATGAACTCTTGTGGCTTCCCCTTTCTGAATATCAGGCAGTGCTGTTACCCCCGTCCCGCTGTACTGCTGTGCTGAGCATTTGCCCGCCATCTGCTTCATCACAGTAGCGTTTCATCTGAATTTGAGATGTGAGCTGCTGGCTTTACTGCTGCGTCATAGCTATTGCTAATTTGGAGTGACTTGGATTGTGGTAGGTTATTCACTCTCTGTTTTTTCCTTTTAAGAATTTTGATCCTATGTCTATCTGCTAGGTAGGACGTTGTCCTTACTTAACAGCAGCACTTTACTGATTGTGCTGTGTTGTGATCACAGGGTTAGTTTTCAAATAACAGTTGTATCTACTACCTGCATTTCCAAAAGCAGTGGTCACCTGATGAAATCAAGGATTGCTAGTACGCTTTTTTACTGGAAGTACCTTTTTTTGCTCTTGGCTGTAGCAGGGAGCATCTAAATGGGCTTGCTTTACTCATAAAATAAATAGATAAATTTCAAAAGCCAAGATAGTTTCATTTTTATCAAGGCATGTCTTTTGTTTCCAGATATCAGTTGCTATTCTAAAGACCTTTGATCCACCAAGAAGATAGGTTATTGTGGTTTTGATGTTTCCTCTGTGGGGAGAGCATGACAATAAGGTCTGCAAGTGATGTACGTTGTTGCTCTTTTCTGTGAAGATTGTGAGCCTGTGATACCAGTTTGGTTTTGAGGACAGGTCAAATACACAGCTATCCAATCCTGTTCTTTGGTGTAGTAGTTAAATATTTCTTTTCTAATATATTGCCATGGTTACATTTGTGTTGGTTTCTGTGATCTTTTATGGCTCTTCTTCCTTATAAAGTTTCATTATGCTTTCACAGTTGAATTTAATATTTTTGATCTATTTCGGAAATCACCTTTGAACTTGGAGCCTTTGAGCATGTTTTTCTGACTTGCATGAGATTTCAGATACAGATTTCAAGAAAATACTTTGCAGCAAATTTCAAGCCAATCATTCAAATAAGATCTTTTCACAATTGCTTATTCATCATTTGGTTGAAACTGGAATGGCTTTTACACTAGACCAACCATTTCAGCATAACTGAGCCCAGGATGAGCATCCCATAACTGTCTTCTTTAGTCTCCCAATGGACTTCACGCTGTAGATCCTGTGAGCTTATATTTCTGTATGTCTTCTTTTCTATTGCTTCAAGTGAAGGAATTGCTCCTTTTCATATAGAGAAAACATGCATGTTCCTGAACTTTTCATATTGTTCTTTTCACTCTCTTTGCCAAATACACCAAGCTACTGCTATCAATACTGAATCTGAGCTTCTTTACCATTTAAGGGCCCAGGATGTCAGGTATTATCCCAGGATGTCATTACTCCTACTGTCAGTATTTTTGGCTAGAATTCTTTCTGGATTTTTTTTTTTTATTTAAAAAAATAAAAAGGCATTCCTGTCTCCAAGAATGACATTCAAATCTTGATCTTTCTTTGTTCCTTGTAAATTCTGTTTCTTTAATTATTGATTTGATCCAGGCGAGCTTCAGTGGGAGAAGATTCCTGCTGTAGAGTTCAGTGGGTTGCACAGGGCTCTTGCTTAAAAAGCCATCAAGATCTAACATCAGTATTATAAAAATATAAAAATGAGAGAGTAGGTTGGTTTTTTTAAACAAGATGACTGTAGTGAGGTACCTGTACTTTTTCACTTAAACTTTATTTTAAAAATAAATAATCAAGAAACATGTTCTTCATGCAGCTCTTTCTCACCTTCCTGGTAGTTTTGAAGGAGCTCACCTACTATCTTATTCTTTTTTATTTTCATCATCTCATGCTATAGGAGCCTTGCACCTATATTTTTGATCATTTTTTTTCAAGTGCTCAGCCACACTTATGCTAGATGAAGTTTGTGAGGAAGTATGCTTATGTTGTTTCAAAGAGAAAGCAAGCTTCAAAGCATTTCTTGTCTGAAGAAAGAATTGTATGCCTGAACTGCTTTTCTCTCTATATCCCCACATCTAGTGTAAGATACTACTTTAACTTACAAAACTTGCTTTGCTTACATCTTTAGATTGTTATGGTTATGATGATTCTGATTGCTACTGTTATATTTAGGCAATTAAAATTGATTTCAGTTCTCTAGTAGTGCTCACAATTAGTGCTAAGTGTTTCCAAACAGTTAGATGCAGTCTTGAGGAGTTTATAGTTACTTCTTCCAAGGCATCAGCATTTGATGCTTATGTGAATGTCTTAATGTCCACTGAGGGAAGTATCTGTGCTGAAGAACCACACAAGCTCTAAGGGTATCTGTGTTCCCTCCATCTCTAGTAGACAAGAAGCATGTCTTACGTGTCTGGTAAGATGGGTTTGCTTTACAAGAAAAGAGGGTTTGATCAAACATAGTCTGCTTAGGTTGTAGTCAGGTTCAGGTACTACTTGGTTAAGCAATGAAGTACAACATCTACAGTTCAAAGAGTTGGATTTTATTCACGGATTGCCTGTCCAAGATGTTTCTGAAACCATAAGTCTCCAAATACTGAGTTGAATGAGTATTTGCTTGTGTGTTGATGAAATCAGGCTCTCACTTCCTGATGGAACTCATCATCACACTGTAAATAGTGTCACTCTGTAGAGACGCTAACCACACTGGCTTTGCTTCCCTCACTAAACCCAGTGTTTTTCCACCAGACTATCTATGCCGTGTAGGGGAGCCCCTACAGCAACAGCAAACATCATGCCTCTTTCTGCTTGCAAATAGAAACACATCTGCTTTAATTTCCCAGGGTAAATGCTTTGTTCTGTATCATTTCAGCACATATCGACCTTCTTGCCCTGTGTTACCCAATTTAAATTTTCAGATCGGAGCACAGGCATTACGGAGGAGGGCCAGAATTAATTCTATGCCAAAAGAGCTGTTCTAAACAGAAATACTGCTGATGTACTTTCCCTTTTCACCTTACAGGTGGAGATTACATATGTATCACCTTGGTTTTACTGTAGTCTGTGCAAATATCTCTCTTGCAACAACTTGAGGCTGTGTATGCCATATTTTAATACTACAAATATGCAGGTGTTATGAGCATAATTTACTGACATAAAATGCTTTGATCAAATGCACTCTAGATATTGTAATAGAGAAGCACAGGAACACACAAAATATTAATTGATATAGCAAGTGAAAAAAAACCCAAACAAAGCCAATGTTATGTAGTGCAATCTACTCTGGAGATAGTATTAAGAGTCTGGCTATTAAGTTTAAAAAGGCCAAATGCATATACTTCTTTTTAAAGTTTAATCTGGTCTTTGAGAACCTTATATGAGGCCATTAACACTGAGAAGAAATCTACTATCAAGAAATTGTAGTAAGAGACTAAATTGAAAGCAGAATGGTAGAGTCTTATTGCTCTAATTATATCGCCACTTTTGTTTCTTTACTGCAAGACTGATAGGGACCTTCAAATGTTTAGATCCCAAAGGATTCAAGGATGTCTGGTGAAAATTGGAAATCAATAGAAGTCTATAATCACAAGCAAACTGCATCACTTTCATTGGGGTGAATGATGGCAGCCATCCACAGAGATACCATGGATGTGGGTCCATCAAGTGTATTTGTTAGAGCCTTCTGCTCAACATGAGAAATACAAGAACTCATTTTCCTGGCAAATTAAGTGTATGACTTGCCTATTAATTAGCAAGAGAATAGGAGAATATTCACTGACCTTTCCATTCAGATGAATATTTTGTAGCTTAGGAGGAAAGAAGAGGATTTATTTTCTGAATGTGGATTTTAAAAGTATTGGCAGTACTGTTGAGGAGACAAACATTGTTTAGTTTCCAGTCCTGTCACTAGACTGCAAATTCATCTCGAGTCTGGCTTGAAAGAAGCTTCATCTCCAAAGCTGAGAAGTAATTTAGTCTTCAGGGTTATCCTGTCCCGGCTTTTGCTTAAGCAAAGGCTACGAATTTGATGTGACAATGAGAATTACTATCCACTAGGGGCCAAACTAGGCCCACCAAATGCTTGATTTCCTTGCTGAAGCACTTTTCTTCCCCACTAGTTAAAATTGCATGGGTTTTTTTTCTTTCTTTTTTTTTTGAGCTGCTACTTGATGTATTTAATTCCAGGCTGTTCTTGAGCTCTCCAAGTCTCAGACTGAAGCCACAAGATACAGTTCACTTGTTCTAGAGAAATATGCAGCATTATTATGAACATTAGGACTGTATTTGTCTATAGGGCAGGCAGGCAAGATATAAAAGTCAGTCTATTGATGATAATATAAAAGAGATGTCAGTTTTCAGAGATGGGGAAAATTATGTCTATTGAAAGCTCAAAACAGATGGATGTAATAGCTGAAATGATCCTGCTCACTGTGTTGAAGGAGGATGGATTCAGGGGAAGAGACCTGAACCTCTGACACTCTAGTCTGGAGAGGACATCCTGGCTGCCAGGTCTGTTGTACTTCATTGCATTCTCTACTGCTGGAGGTGTGCTGTTAGCAAATTACTCTGGGATGGGGACAGGTGGAGATGTTGCATATTAAGGTCACTTCCCTGGAATGGGGAAATAATGTCTGGGGTTTTATTCCAGTGGTTTGAAGTTAGTTGTACAAAGTCAAGTAACTGCAAAAGGAGAGAAATCCATGCCAGCTTCCCAGTCTCTGAGCAGTTGAGACACAGGGTATTCAGATCAATTCATTGCTCAAGAGAAAGGATCTGAACAGGGGCTCCCACGTGCCACGGGAGCGCCCATGAGGCTGTAGGTTAATCTAGTTTTTGATGCTGGTTTTGAGATTGCTTTCTGACTTGGCTGTGGATGCACAAATCTCAGGGCCTGGATGATGAGGAGGAGTCTTGCTCTGGGCTGTTCGTTAGCTGCAGCTCAGCATGGCTGTGTGGTCCAGCCCTGCCCAGCAGCTGACATGCAGGTACCTGTCAAGGCAGGCAGCAGTTTGGTGACTGTTTTCAGGACATGAGTGAGCCCCAAACAGTGGAGCCCATGCAGGTATAAAGAAATGGGTAAGCACTGCTGCCCATCAAGCCCATTCCCTCTGCAGAGCTGATGAGAAATTGCATGGGGAAACCAAGCATCTGAGAGACACAGGCCTCAGTGCTGTTGGGAAACTTGCCTCCCCTGGCCTGGACAGCCAGAGCTGGGGAGCCAGGCTGTTGTTGCCTTGTGGTGGAGCTGAGGAGGGGGTGATGCTGGCAGTAGGAGCGTACCAGGAGCTGCCCCCATCTCTGGGTGTAGGGGCACCCAGCATGGCTTCTCACAGTGCCCCTGAGTTGTCCTCTGCACTGCACCAAATGCCAGCCAGGGAGGTGGACATCTGGGAGGGATGCCTTGATGATGGATGCTTTGTTCCCTTTATTTTTTGGGGAGACAATAATGTTTTCGTGCTTCTGAAGGTCTTATCTGTATGCTATGTCCTCTGTAGCCCGTCCTGGGATCCAACTAGGATGTTCTGAATTATACATGCAGAGAACATTCATTATCTGAACTTATTGGAATGATGCATGTTTCCAAAAGCTTCACAGATTTTAACACGGATCCAAAAATTTGATTTAAATATGTGTTACTTAGTTATTCACTTTTTCCACTTGCTTGTAAAACTTGTTCAAAAATGAGAAATCGCATCATGTACCCATAGCAGGTACAAAAAAAAAATATATATATATATATATATAATAAACAACCTTACTGCAATCTATTTGCATGGACTACCTGAACACTTACAAGTAACTAATCTGTTCAGAAGAATCAGAATCAGCCTGAATACATGAAAAATGGAAAAGTTGCAAAATACAATTTGAGATAGAATTAACAACTCTCCAGTAGCACCACATATTACTAGTCCCAGGAAAAAAAGACTCTCTTTGTCACCTTTTATATAATACTGGGATATTGAAAATGCTTCTTAGCGTGGACACTGCAGTTGGTACGCATGCAGCGCAATAAGTCTAGCTCTTATTGGTGTTAATTAATTCACATTAATTGATGGGTTACAAAGAAATTAAAAGGTTGAGAGAGCTTTTTGGTGCCAGCAGCTCCAGTACACATTCACGTACCCATGTATCTGAGACCTTGCAATGCCCACACCAAAGTCCCAGCCATCAGGTCCTCAGCTCAGCCAGAAGTGAACAGCCCCACTCTCCCTAACTGTGCACAGCTGCATGGCACAAGAGTGAAACTGTCACTGCTTGGAGCCAAGATAAAGGCTTTAGTGGGAGAGTAAGATCAGTAGCATTGGCAGGATTTAAAATAGTAGGATAAAGAAGTACATTTCTGTGCTCTTGTGACTGGTACATGGAAAATATTTCCACTTCACAAGAGTTGCTTTCCTGGAGAAAGATATCAAAGTATTACTCTAAACAAACTGTCTTATTCAAAGGACTGTACCAAACTTATTCATCATGAGTATATGATTTCTGAGGACCTGATTGTGAGCCCAAGCCCTCCAAACACTGCAAATAAGGGAAGGCTAGAATGCAAAAATGGCTAAAATATGCAGAACTTACAAATTAAACAAATTGTAAAGTCAGTTATATTTGGGGTACAAATTCCAAATAAATGATACAGTGTGTGACTAATGGTTCAGATATCATGACATCTGTCTGGAGATTATTCCTTAACAAAGGTGTCTTAGAAATTATTCATATAGTTTGTGACCAAAACCTGACATGAATACAGACAAATTCACACATTCAGCAATGCAGTTAATCTAGATACCCACCACAGAAGAATAAGGATTAATACATTTATCTTGTAAAAAGTGCAGTCCTCCCCTGAATTACAACCAGAAATTAGACTGTAGTTATCAAATCTGTTCAGTAAGGTTATGAATCAAGCCACCGCATTATTCTAATTCCTGTCTCTTATTGCCTCCCATTTTGAAGGTGGCAGCCATTGAAACATCAGCTGCCAACTGGGTTTGCTGGAGGCAGGGAAGTGCCTTCTCCAGCAGAGAATTTCTGCATGAGGGCTAAGAGAGGTCTTTGCCTTGCAAATGTCATCTAGAAGTCCAGAAAAGATATCAAGAAATGCCCTTGGACTCGATCCATAAAACCTTTGTGAAAGTCAATGACTGTTCTGGCAGGGATTGAAGCATGGCATGCCAACGGTGATAAATCTGTCCTGCAGATGTGTGCAGGACTAGTGGGAGTCACGTTACACACCTCCTGAAGTCTTTGTTAAGCTCCAAAAAACTTAACACTAATCTCAACCTTAAAAAAACCTCAACGCAAAATAGAAATCAAAAAGCTACTGCTAGCTGTAAAGGAAGAAAATCTCCCAGTTTGTAGTTTTGGTGAGAGAGGAAAGTCTTTTTATTTCCTATTCCTTCTAAATGTATGTGGCACATATGTTTATAGGTTAATGTTACCTTTGAGGAAATGTAACTCTTGCAGTGATTAACAGAATATTTCTTTTCTACAAGCAGTGTTATAAAATCCACATAGTTCCTGCCTCCTAAATAATAATTAATCTGCTGGTGTGCGTTGCCCATCTCAAGACTTCTCCAGTGCAACGCTGGTGTTTCTCATTAAAATGAATCCTGGAGGCACTTTGTTATTGTTCAGACTGTGAAAACCACTGGCGTGTCCCCCTCCCCCCCCCCCCGTATGTTTTGTAAGTGCTAAACGCAGGAGGAATTTAGCACGTTCTTTAAAGGACTGCACATTAATAATACATTCTCAACCACATACAAAAAGCCAAATTGCTGAATGGTAGTTGTATAAGTCAACAGCATTCAGGAAAAGGCATGCTCCCTTTAATCTCTGCTACAAAGAGATGCCCTCATAGTAGAGACAGTATCATCTAGAAGTTGACTGATTCTTGCTTGGTGCGCTACTCTTGTGCCTTTCAACAGGGGGTTATTTCAACAGTATTGTAGATGACAAAGCTTGGATTAGTGGAACTTTTCACTTCTGTCTTTGTTTTTTTAAAGTCTGCCTGCTGTATGAGAGCACTTGTATGGCTTTTTTATACATCTGTCTCTTGCCGTAGGTAATTATTTATTAATGTAAACCCTGCAAGAAAGATTAACTAGGTTAAGAGGAGAGCAAGGAAATAATCTAATAAAATTCCACCCTGAATCCCTTGTCTGATCCCAAAATGAGAGTCAGTAGTTCTGGGTTTTTCCATGTTGCATCAGTTAATTCCCAAATTCAAAAGCAGTTTTGTTCAGTAGTGCTAAGACTATACCAAAACATGCCTGCTATTAGGAATCTGTTAATTGATCAGAGTTGATAACATTAGCGCTGTTCTGCATATAAGCCCATGGCAATGCTGCAGTTTTTACACAATACAGAAGATTAAGGTTAGTGGAGCTGCTAGTAGTTGTCTGAAATGAGCTGTCACATGAATAAAACGAACAGGGAAATACATACTAGGAAAGTGGATTTATTTGGGTTTAGGTTTTGTTTTCACTCATAACCCCATCAGCGCTGTATGCTTCTCTCACAAGTTTGTTTGATTTCAACATTTTCTACTTTGTGCTCAGACAGACACTACCGCCACTCCCAACCCATTGAAAGAGTAAACCTTGGAATTCAAAGGAGAAGGCTGGAAAACTCATTGCTCCGTTTGGCAGTTTAGTTATGGTTCTGGTTATCTGTACTCCTTGTGAGCTATGATCTTCTGGTTAGGTTCTGATATAGCTATTTATGCACCTTGTTGTCCATGAATTTGTTTGAACGCTTCTTGTATTCACTGACATGGTCCTTCTCCACGGTCCTGTGGCAGCAGCTTCCAGAAGTGCTGCTCACTGTGTAAGTGCATGCTTTCTTTCACCTCTTGTAAATTAATTTTCTTCATGTTCCACCAGGTGCCTTCTCATTCTCACACTGCAGGGATAAATTCTAAATAAAACCAGGATGCCACTTTATACTTGTTCCACCCACAAGCAGTTGACAGGCTTTATCAAAAACCAAATTTAAATCTTACACCTCTGTGGAGAGTGAAGGTACCACGAAGTTTGCACAGATTGGTGCAAGATGGGGAGATTTTGAGCTGTCAGGAAATTTTGCAAAAGCTTTACCTATAAATCTTCAGTTTCAAGTGACTCTGAATATAGCTTCTTTTTGTCATTTAGGGAGGGTCACTCAGATCACAAAAAGCATCAGCTTCCTAATTTTACTTTGTCTTAAAATAAGTGGCAAGTCAGTTGTCCTCTCAGTCATGCTGTATGGCATGGAAACAGTTTTGTTTCAACAGGTGAAGTTTCCCTTGCTTGTGAGAAACTTTGGGTTAGTTACAAAGAAAAACTTCATGAATTCTTTCTTATGTTTTTGATTAATTTTTCCCCCCCCCAATGGCAAAAAGCCCAGTGCAAATCAAATCCTTCAATTCAGTTATCAAACAAGAAGGAACTATCCTGTATGCCTGAAATATTAATTAAAAAGAAGAAAAAAGCCTGAAAGATTTGGACAGATACCAAACCAGCTACTCAAATATAAACGTCTGCAACTCACGTGAACTTCTCAGTAAATGAGACTATAATCCTTCCTTCCTAAAGTGGAAATACTACTTGATTAGCCAATTAAGAGCGGATTTCTGACAGAATACTACTTTAGGGTGTAATTTCCTAAAGGATGAAAAGGTGCCAATTTAGAAAAAAATGAAAATTACTCATGTTATTAAAAAATAGAAACAAAGATCGACATAGTAAATTAACTACTGGAGTTACACGTTGGCTTGAGTTTTCCTTCAAAGCAATATTAAAGATGTGGAACAATTAGGCTATTTTTGCAGAGTGACTTGGCAGATTATTATCCTCTATTAAGCTTTTAATTTGCACAAGTAAAGCATGATCACTGTTGTATTTTGGTTTGTTTGGTGTTGGGTTGATTGGTTTGCTTTTTTTTTACCACTCCATTGTAAGATCTCTAAGCTTAGAGAGTGGATGAAGCAGGTGACTCTTTCCTCCTGGTATCTCTTCCCCAGCAGGATCTGGCATTCAGAGACTTTTCCTCCTTGAATGATGGAATATTTAAACATGGCACAGAACAGCTCAAATCTAGGGTGCTTCACCACCAAAATAAAGAAATACATGATTTCTAATAATACGTTATTGGGCCAAGGGGAAATAGTTCAGTTGAACAAAACCCCTCATTAGACCCTGATAACCTCTAATTTTTACATATTCGTTTGATTTTGCTGCCATAGTTGTCCATTTGTTCATGAGAGTTGTTTTTAGAAATCTGTTTGTGTTTAATTTTGGTGAACATGCACGTAAGCATCTTTGAGCTATCTACTTAGCCACCTGCATATGAAAGACTGGGACCGTTACTGATCCCACTGTGTTTCAGTTTGTTTATTTTAAATTCTCTACTTTGTTCCTCCATTACCAAGTGAGCCTGAAGTCTTCTTGCAAGTGCCCTCTAGTTCTGTGTGCAGCACAGAGAAAAGCTATGGGAAGGCTGTGCCTGTTTGAAATACAGCATACCAGCCCTGGGTGATGCCATGCGGCTGCGAGGACTCCCTTTGGGGCAAAACAGGAGGATGCTGGCAGGCGATGACAGCAGCCCGGGTAAGTGCCAGACAGCCGCAGGGTGAGCGCTGGTGGTAGGCATCCTCCTCTTGCCCCAGGCACAGCAAAGCTCTTGTTGGCATCTGTGATGTGAGGAGTTGATTTCAAAACCTTTCTTGTTTTGTGCATGTTGTGGTTTTGGATTTTTTTCAGGGAATTTTTCTTTCTCTTGCCAACAAAGGGAATTCAAGTGGGACGCGAGGGGGTGGGGGGAGAACATTTCCAGGGAAACTGGGAGAGAGGTCGTGTCCCGCTTGGCCTGGACATCCGTCTCACTTCTTCTTGCTCTTGCTCTTTCGGCGGTGTGAGGAGGAAGAACAGCAGCAGCAGCATCTATTGTGTGTGTGCGTTTTGCAGTCTCTGAAGGAAAGATCAGTGGTCATCTGAATCTACTACAACTCCTGCAGGACTCACATTAAGTTCCATCTCCCCTTCCCCCCACCCCTCTCCCGGTGGGAGACTGCCTGGAAGGAACCCGGAAGCGACGGTGTCCAGGGCAATGAGGTGATTGTTGCTACCCTTAAAGAGACCAGCATCGCAAGATTTTGGGTACAGGACTCAATCCATTTTAAGGTTTTAATTATGATTAGTGTTAATTCTGTTCTGTACATACATATATTTGTAGCTGAGAACTGTTGTTTTCTATACAATTTTTTTTTTTTTCCTGATTAAAAATCTTTTAATATTTGATGACATATCTTAGTTTTCATCTAAACTAAGACATAAATTTGGCTCCCAACATGGAGCTGAGAGCAAAGAAGGATAACAGTTCTGGCATCACGATGTGTGTTGTGAGTTTAGGGTCCATATGGACCATACTGTACTACATATTTGCTTTCTGTTGGTACAGAACCATGCCGAAAGGTCTGGCTGGCTTAACTCATCTGAGTGTGTCGGCTAGTAGAACTCAGACAGCTGTGATTATTATCGAGTTCTTATTTTGGATCTATAGTGTTATGGATTCAGTGTCTGTTGGTTTCATTTGGAATGTGTTCTCAAGGTTGTACTCCTGCACCAGCCCAAGCTGTTATCTCTGGGGGTTTAGTGATAATGTTACCTATCCTCAGGGAGGAACACAGGAGAGTGTTTGTTCCCAATCCTTCACTCGGTCAAATTTAAGGTTTGCTAGGATAGCTTTTGAGAAACTTAACCTCTCGCTAGATGCCAGGAATATCCTACTTTTGGTGATTTGTCTGCAAGTTGGTTTCCTTATGGTCTATCTTGTGTATGAAACCAGGAATAGGCGTGATCAGCAATGCACCCAGAAGCACCTCCAGGGAAAAAAAGGAGAGAGTAAGACACCTGATGTCATGGTAGCTTAGGATGTGGCTAAACAAAAGGAAAAGTCTGAGCCGATGAAAGTTGCCCCTATCCAGAAAAGAAAATATAAGACCAAGTTGGCTCGTCCGATGGATGAGGATGGGGAAAGCAGGTCCTTCACAGACTGCAGACCCAGAACCAGAGATTGTCACTGAGTCCCTCTTATATGACAACCTTGGCAGCTTGTGTAAGGACATTACTCGAAAGCCAGATGAGCCTATCCTGACTTGGATGATCCGAGTTTGGGACCTTATAGGTGAAACCTTGCAACTCGATGGTTATGAAGCCAGGTATTTAAAGGCTCTGGCTCAAGATACAGGTATTGAACAGATATTTGTGAGGGAATCAAGACCGCTTCCAATCTGGGCAGGACTGCTAGGCAGTGTGAGAGAGAGGTTTGCTCACAAAGATATCCTGCAGGCACATCATCTTAATACACCTTGAAAGACTGTGGAAGAAGGAATTTTATGCCTGACGGAAATGGCACTGCTGGAAATACTTTATGGAAGGGACGGGCAACCCCTCAGCGACCCAGACAAGGTTAGGTGCACACCAGAAATGTGGTGAAACCTTTCATGCGGGGCACCAGGTGCATTCTCCCATTATGTGGCATCCATGTATTCGGAGGCAGACCAAGATTCAGTGGGCGTCGCAATAAGTAAACTCAGGACAGCTGTGAAAATGGTCCATGGCCCGAAACAGGAATGTATCGCTGTGGTCGAGACAACACTTGAAAGGATAGACAAGCAGCAAAAGGAGATCAAGAAAGCTCTTCAAAATCTTCAAGTGGCACCAGTGCCAATCAAAGCCTCCAGGTTCAGAGCTGAATGCCTCCTGGCTAGGGGAAGAGGACAGGCTTCACGAACCAATCTATGGTATTTCCTGATTCACCATGGAGAAGATATGAGATGGTGGGACAGGAAACCTACCTATGCCCCAGCAGCCCAGGTACAAGAATTGAAGGAGAACGAGAAAAGAAAATCAGTGAAATTAGGTGCAGTGCCAATTTCCAAAGGATCTGACCCGCTAGAGGGAACCTCCAAAATGTATCCATCAGGAATTAGTTTCTGTCACTGTAACAGACACCAGTGTTAGAGAGACCCTGCCTCTGACAAGACAGAGGCACAGGACAACCGTGTCTATTGGACTGTGTGGATCCGGTGGCCTGGCACATCAGACCCACAAAAATACGAGGCTTTGGTTGATACTGGTGCTCAATGTACGTTAATTCCATCAGGACATGTGGGCCCAGAAACTATTGCTATTTCTGGGGTGACAGAGGAATCTCAAGAGCTAACTGTGCTGGAAGCTGAAGTGAGCTTGACAGGTAGAGACTGGCAAAAACAACCCATTGTTACTGGTCCATCCGCCCCGTGTATCCTGGGAATACCTCAGAAATGGATATTTCAAGGACCCAAAGAGACATAGATGGGCTTTTGGAATAGCTGCTGTACAGACAGAAGAGATTAAACAGTTAAAGTCATTGATGGGTCTCTCAGAAAGTCCTTCTGCTGTTGTATTGTTGAAGGTTGAGGAACAGCGGGTGCCAATTGCGACCACAACAGTGCATCAGCGACAATTGCATGAGCAATTTCCTGCTTAATCTGCTCAAAGGCTTGCTGTTGTTCAGGGCCCCAATGGAAATGGTTCTTCTTATGGGTTACCAAGTAGAGAGGGCTTACGATCTGACTGTATTCTGGGATATGCATTCTCCAGAAATCTATGGCACCCAGGAAGGCTTGTGTTTCCTTCTTGCTGGTCAGTGGGGACATTGCTGTGATCTTGTTGATAACTTCTGTTGCAATCTGGCGACGTCCATCTTGCCACTTCACTCCCAGGAACTGTATTTCTTGGGCAGGCCCCTTAACTTTACTCCGTTTGATAGCAAAACCGGCTTCCAAGAGAATCTGGATGATTTTCTTTCCTTTTTCAAAAACCTCTTCTGCTGTGTCCCCCTACATGATGATGTCATCCATGTACTGCAGATGTTCTGGAGCCTCACCCTTCTCTAGTGCTTCTTTAATTAGTCCGTGACAGATGGTGGGACTATGTTTCCACCCCTGGGGCAATCGGTTCCAGGTGTACTGCACGCCCCTCCAGGTGAAAGCGAACTGTGGCCTGCACTCTGTCAATCGTGGCATACCACTTCGCTGCCTTGGATTCCAACTCATACTGGAGTTCCAACATGTCTGGCACAGCAGCGCTCAGCAGTGGATTATTCTCATTCAAACCACGGTAGTCCACAGTCAATTTCTGTTCTCCATCAGATTCATGCACAGGCCAAATAGGCTGTTGAAGGGTGAGTGAGTCTTACTAATCACTCCTTGACTTTCTAATTCTCGTATCATCTTATGGATAGGAATCACAGAGTCACGATTTGTTCAATATTTTTGGCAATGCACTGTTGTAATAGCAATTGGCACTCATCGTTCCTCAGCCTTCAACAATCCAACAGCAGAAGGACTTTCTGAGAGACCCGGCAATGACTTGAACTGTTTAATCTCTTTTGTCTCTACAGCGGCTTTTCCAAAACCCCACCTGTTATAGTTGAATTAAGACAAATAAAGTCTCAAATGGTTCATTAAGGATTTATTTAAGATAGGAAAGCAAACACAGCGCTGGGCGGCTGGGAAGTTGCAGCTTCACCAAGGCTCGCAAAAGTTTGGGTAACTTAAGCAGTCTTTTATACCCTTTTTTCTCCGACTTGCTGATTTCGGCAGTTACACAAACAGGATAACAACACCTGTTAATCTTAAGCAAGACAAAGCAAAAGCAAGGACGTTATGGTAACATAATTTTTCACTCAACAGACGACACTGCAACCTTGAGATAATGCCGCGCCTCATTCTTTCTTAAACAGGGTGGTTTGTGCCTGGAACAGTGAGGCCGTTTTCTCCTTGTATCCTTTGGTTTAAGCAGCAAATTGTTCTTTATTTCTCACAAATTCCCCCCTTCTTTTATTTACCAGTAATTTGCTGATTAAACCTGTTCAAAACTTCATGAGCCGCTTCTAACTCAAGACTATCATTTGGCAAAATTTTCATCTCTAATTCTGACTGTTTCAATACCATCAATTGCACTTTATCCAGTCGGTTCTTGACAAAGGTTACAAACTTGTTAATGATACAGGGACCAAAGGTTAAGGCTAATAATAACATTATGACAAGTCCTGCTAAAGTAGAAATCAAAGTGGTTAGCCAGGGAGATTGGTTAAACCAAGATTCATACCAGGAGGCCTTAGCCTCTCGTTCTCGTTTTCTCTTTTCTAGTCCCTCTCTCAGTTTAGCTAGCAAGTCCCTTACAACTCCAGTATGGTCAGCGTAAAAACAACATTCTTCACCTAGGGCCACGCACAGCCCTCCCTGCTGCAGGAATAATAGATCTAATCCCTGTCGGTTTTGCAAAACAACCTCAGACAAGGAGGTTAGTGATTTTTCTAAATAAGAGATAGACTGTTCTACTCTCGCTAGATCCTCGTCTACTGCAGCCCTTAAAGATGTTAGACCTTGTTGTTGTTGAACTAAGGATGCCACGCCAGTAGAGGTCCCAGCGACTCCTAAACCGAGTAGGGCGGCTATAGTGATGGCTGTTATTGGTTCTCTTTTGCTGACCCTATGTCCTGTATTACCCCAATGCAAATACATGGCTTCTTCTCCATTTAGGAGAATTCGGGGCACCACCGTGACTTGAACACAAAATTCTGATTCATTCCTCTTAAAGATAGTGGTAGACACGCAAGGAGTTAATCCAGTCAGGGAGCAAACCCACCAGGCTCCATCATTAGGTATCACCCATTTAACGTCTGATGCAAAATCTTGGATAGAGTTTGTACACAGAGCCTTTTTCCGGCCTGTCACCTTTCCTACACACCAATCGCTCCCTT
Source organism: Neomorphus geoffroyi (assembly GCA_033558235.1). Taxonomy (NCBI): domain Eukaryota; kingdom Metazoa; phylum Chordata; class Aves; order Cuculiformes; family Neomorphidae; genus Neomorphus; species Neomorphus geoffroyi. The sequence continues at coordinate 67,997 of JAUMJM010000300.1, forward strand.
TAACCTGTTGAAGCGTTATCCCTACTTTTCGTTCTACCCAATTGCATTGGGAAGGACTGTCTTCATTAGAGGTGTTAAAAGAAGATGCCACCGCTATCCCTTCATAGAAAGGAGGTTGAATATCATAACATAACCAACAAGAATGGGTAAAGTTTGGGTTAGTCGTATTTAGGGCTTGATAAGTTGCTCGCATTACACCCCATAGAGGTTCAACATCTTTAGAAGTCTTATTTTCCTTAAAGGTAGGAGCTGGTGAGGCCCCCGGAGTGGTTGGGGATTTCGATTTCCCTTCTTTCTTCCTCTTTCCCTTAGGGGTTTTAATGACACGATTTGATCCTACTGGCTGGACTGGTAAGATCTCACTGGTTGCGGTTCGAGCTTCTTCTTTTCGAATTGTGATGAGACCCCCTATGTCTCTTCCAGGTAAGCATAACATGACACTCCGTGTCCTTCCCATTAACCATCCTAAGTCATTTGGTTGCAATATTGTTAATAATAGATGCTCACATCTCCCCCTAGTTTTTGCCCTTCTGTTGTGATAATAAGTTGGAGCTTTACACCTTTTTGGTCCCCAGGTAACTTCAAGATATTTATCAGAATCGGATACTTTCCACCCTGTGGTTATCGTTTCACATCCCCAATATCCACAAAAAAAATACCCTAAATAGTTACAATAACTCTTTCCTGGATTTGAATTCGGGCACCAGTAAGTAGCAGTTACTTTTACTAATGGGGACCAATTCCAGTCGACGCCTACCGTCTTTAACAACTCATAAATAGTAACGTTAAACACCGGAGCTCCTGATATAACGGTGCTATTTATAGTTGTTGAATCGTCTAGTCAGGCTAGGGTCCATTTAAATGGTCGGTGGGGGCTTTCTCCTCCATAGATTAGACCGGCAGTAAGTAGTATTACCACTAAAATAGCAACCTTCATTTTCCCCACTATTAATACCTCTCTGCCTCTCCTCATCTACTCTTTTGCAGAGAGCAACGGGATATTAATATCTTCTCGGCAGCAGTAGGTAGCCTTCAGGGGAATTTTCTGGCTGCTATAACGATAGGAGTTTGTTCTATGACCGGGCCCCCTTCCAGGCGAATTTCTTAGCACACTTTTCTAGAACCTTATGCCAGTCTGTTTCATATATGTGCCAAAACTCAGGTATATACAGTTCCCATCCACAAAATAGTTTACAGATTTCTGCTTGTTCCGATTGTCTCCTGGGAAAAATACAAGCCCATTTCTTTTTACAATTTAAACATTGGCAAACGACCCAGCATGAATGTCCAGAAAAGGGATGTTTCAGACAAGGTATTCCCCTAATTTCTTCTACCTTAGGATTTCAGGTACTTCAGTCTCTGTTTCGCAACAAAAGGGGAGCACCTTAGGAGTTCCCAATATCTTATATAGTCCCATCTCCCCAGTCTGATCAGGTGTCCTTCCCAGATGGTATCTGGAACCACTGATACAAACTACGTTTTACATCCCTCCTGGAGTGATTCATTCACAGGTTTTATCCCTCCTTATCTTTAGTCGGAGATCTCCCAGTTCAGACGTCACAGTCCATCCCTCTGGTGGGAGAGGTCCTTTAACTCGACTGGCATGCATCCATCCTTTCTCTGCGGTCCGTATTGCTGCATCTGTGGTGAGCAAAACAATAAAAAGACCTTCCCACCGGGGTGTCAGGGAGGTTTCTTTCCAGGTTTTGATCAATACCTGATCTCCAGGCTGAATCCGATGTAAGGGTATGTCTAAAGGCGGCCTCTGTACCACTAAACCCTTTTTTCTCAATTCTTGCCTTCTTTTAGTGAGTTCTAAAATATATTCAGTCAAAACTTTATCTGTAATTTCCGGATGTTCTATTAATATCCCAAAAACATAGGGCATTCCATAAAACATTTCAAAGGGGGATATACCAGTATCTGTTCTTTGTTGAGTCCTAATATAAAGCAAAGCTAATGGTAAACATTTGACCCAATTCATTTTCGTTTCTACCATAAGTTTGGTTAAATGCTTTTTTATTTCCCCATTCATTCTCTCCACTTTTCCCGAACTTTGTGGATGCCAGGAGGTATGATACTCCCATTTTGTGCCAAACAAGTCAGCTGTTTCTTTTAATTATTCAGGAGGTAAAATGGGGTCCCCGATCTGAGTCAATAACAGCAATGATTCCATATCTCGGGATAATTTCTTCAAGGAGAATTTTAACGACTGTTTTTGCAGTGGCCCTCACTACCGGGAAGGCTTCTACAAAATGCGTAAGATGGTCCACCAAGACTAGTAGATACTGATATCTCCCTACATTTGGCAAGTCTGTAAAATCTATTTGTATATTCTCAAAAGGTCTTTTTGCTAATTCCCGTCCCCCTAATACTTTTTCCCTGAGTTGTCATTTATTGACTTTCTGGCAGGTCAAACAGCCCTCTAAAACCTTCTTAGCTAAACCATATATTCCCACACAAGTATAATTTATTTCAAATTGATCCCCAATGCGTTTTGTGGTGCAATTTGCTCAATATTTCTTGAGCTAACCCCTTTGGAAGGATTTCTCGACCATTGGGCAAGAGCCATTTGTCCCCCTCTCTTTTTGCTCCAATTTGTTTTAATTTGTCCAGTTCATGGAGGGTAAAGCTTTTGTCTAGCTTTAACCTCTCAGGTTGTTCTCTTAAAGTTAATAACACAGCTTGTTGGGCCGTCGCATCGGCTAAATTGTTTCCTCTTATCATATGGGTAATTCCCTTTTGATGTCCCTTTACATGAACAACCGCTATTTTTAACGGGCCCCTTAATGCTTTCAAAACTTCCAGGATTAGTTTCTCATGGACTAATCCTTTCCCTTGGGTATTAATTAGACCTCTCTCTTCCCAAATTTTCCCAAAGGTATGCACTACCCCAAAGGCATATTTTGAAAATATATATATAGTTCCAATTTTATTTTCTAAGAGCTTTAATGCTCTCCACAGGGCATATAATTCACATGCTTGTGCGGACCAGGTTTTGTTTAGTGGTCCTGCTTCTTTTGTCTGTAACGTATGTCCGTCTATAACAGCATATCCTGATTTCCGTTGTCCTTCAATTACTCGTGAGGACCTGTCGATAAATAATTTTTCACCTTCACCTAATTCGTCTTCCTCTAAATCCTCTCTTATTTTAGTTTGTAAATTTATTAGTTGAAGACAGTCGTGTGTCAATTCTTCTCTGGGTTCCCCATATAGGAATTGAGCAGGATTCTGGAAAGAAGTGATTCCAATCTCCAACTCAGGGGAGTTAATCAAAATTCATTCATATTTTAACAATCGGCTATCTGTAAGCCACTTATCAGCTCGCTGCTGCAATACTCCACGAATATTATGGGGAGTATATACTTTTAACTCTCCCCCTAGGGTGACTCGTGTGACTTCTTCTACTAACAATGCAGTAGCCACGATCGCCTGTAGGCAAGTGGACCATCCTCAGCTCACAGGGTCCAACAATTTGGAATAATACCCTATGGATTTTCTCTGGCCTGCCCATCCTTGGGTCAATACCCCGTAAGCAGTCCCATTGTCTACATTGATAAAAAGTTGGAAGGGTTTGCATATATCGGGTAGACTAAGGACGGGTGCCTAACAAGGTCTCTTTTTATCTTTTCCAAGCGATCCTCATCATTAGGGGTCCATTTCATCAACCCATTCTTGGTTAATTTTTCATACAAAAACTTTACCTTGCTGCTATAATTCTCGATCCACTGTCGACAATACCCTAATAATCCCAGCAGTTGTCTTATCTGTCTCTTATTACTAGGCGCAGTTAACGATAAAATTCCCCTGACTCTTTCAGGATCTAATTTCTTATGCCCCTTCGTGAGCCAGTGTCCCAAATACCTCACTTCCTCCTCGGTGAACTGCAACTTGGACCTAGAGACTTTCAGTCCCTTTAAGCCTAAAAAGTTCAATAACTCGATACTCTCGTTCCTAACTTCTTCCTGAGTCCTCCCAGCCACTAATAAATCATCTACATACTGTATTAAGACAAGTTCCTGCCCCAATTCATAGGATTCTAATAGTTCTTCCAAAGCTTGTCCGAACAGGTTTGGGGATTCTGTAAACCCCTGAGGCAACACAGTCCATCGTAGTTGCTGTTTCCTATGCGTTTTGGAGTCTTCCCATTTGAAAGCAAAATAGTCCCTACATTTCTTCTCTAAGGGGCAAGCCCAAAAGGCATCCTTCAGATCGATGACACTATACCATTTATAGTCGGGACTTAGTTGATTAAGTATAGTGTGTGGGTAGACTACCACAGGGAATCGAGTGATGGTTCTCTCATTCACAGCCCTCAAATCTTGTACCAAGCGATATGTCCCATCCGATTTCTTTACAGGCAATATGGGTGTGTTGTGGAGTGACATGCAGGGTTCCAAAAGCCCTTTGGGCCAAAAGTCTCTCAATGACCAGCTGCAACCCTTCTCTCCCCTCCCTGGAGATGGAATACTGTTTTATCCTAATCGGGTGATCTGGATCTTTTATGGAGACCGTGATCGGTTTGATATTTAACCTCCCCACCGACCCTGGAGTGTACCAAGTGTCTGGGTTAAATTTAGCTTCATCTTCCGCAGTTAATAAACATAATTTAACTTTCAATTTTTCTTGATCTACTTCTAAATTGATTCCTAATTCCACCATCAGATCTCGCCCCAGGAGGTTATATTCAGCTTCTGGGACCAATAAAAATGTTCCCATCCCGTATTTATTTGGGGCTTCTATACTTAAATTCTTTATTAACGGTACCTTAAAAGGTTCTCCTTTCGCTCCTACTACCTGGAGCGTATCTTTTGACTCAAGACATCCAGAAGGTAATCTTTGGACAGTAGATTTCTCGGCGCCCGAGTCCACAAGGAACTCAAACACCTCATGCTGAGGACCCAGTTTCAATTTTATCAAGGGCTCAGTAACCTTAGGGGTCCCCAGCAAATAGAGCCCCTGACCCCTCTAATCTTCCTTAAAAATCTCTTCATCCTGTAACTTTTTCTGGCAATTTCTTTGTAAATGTCCCTTCTTGTGACAGTAAAAACATTCAACCTCTTGCAAGCCAAGCCTCCTTCTTGGGTCCATTGGAGCCCTCTGGAGACCATCTCTTTCTTTATTTTGATAAGGTCTCTTATTCTGCATGGGTCTCTGGTCCTGATCAAATTGCCTACTCTGATTCTGTCCTCTTACGGCCGCCATTAAAATCTTAGCTTGTCTCTTCTGACTTTCTTCTTCCCTTCTTATGTACACCTTTTGAGCTTCTCGTAATAACTCATCTAAACCCCTGTCTTGCCAGTCTTCTATTTTTTCTAGTTTTCTCCATATGTCGGGCCAGGATTTGGCCACAAACTGAGTCTTCAGCAAAGCCTGACCAACTTGACTACTGGGGTCTAACCCAGAATACAATTGTAGGCTCTTTCTTAACCTTTCTAGCCATTCGGTAGGGGTCTCGTCCTTTTTCTGCTGTTCGCTAAAGGCCTTATTAATATTTTGACCCTTAGGTACAGAATCTCTTATTCCTTGAATTATCATATCCCGGAGATCAACCATGTTATTTCTATGAGCTGGGTTCTGGTTGTCCCAATTGGGCCACTGTAAGGGCCATTTAACATCTCAGGCGAGGCCATGTTGGTGTCTCTGGTCCCAATTCCTCATGCTGGCTGTTCTTATCATCCCTCGTTCCTCGTTTGTAAACAGGATTTTTAAGATGGACTCCATTTCGTCCCAAATATAAATATTAGGCCCGAGGAACTGATCGAAACGTTCTGCATCCCCTAATGGGCCATCCCATTTCTTTCTTGAAATCTCTGACATCCCCAGAATTGAGGGGCACAGAGACAAATCCCACCCTGGGTTGTGGCCCTCCCATGGCAGTCTCTCTTAATGGGTACAACAAATTTTCCTCCTCTCTTTTTCTGGCTTGGCTTCTAGTTGGCTTCTAGGAGGAGAAGTGTCCCCTTCAGACTGTGGAGGGGCGGTAGGAGGAAGATCCTGATCTGAATCTTGAAGTGGCGGAGGAGGTGGAACATAGGGTGGGGGAGGCGTCGGTAGCTCATCTTCACCGCCCTTCCTTATTCTGTTATTTTTCTTTTCTTTCAATGGGAATAAATTAACAGGCTGGGCCGTACCCAGGATCCACAAAAAGGCATATTCACTCTCCTCCTTATTAAATGGCTGTCTGTTGTTCACATATATATTTAATTGTTGGCATATCCAATCTTCAAAAGATCCAGAAATTGGCCAATATAAGTCCTTTCTTATCTGTTTTCCTCCCCAAATCTCCGTACAATAATGGATCATTTTCCCCTTAGATTTCCCTTTCCGGGAGGAGGAATCATCCCAATGTTGAATCATTAATCCTAATGGGCTATCCGGGGGTATATCGGGGAGCCCACCCCTACCCCGCTTCTCCTGTATGGGTCCAGAAGCCTTACTCTCCTTCTGGCCCATCTTCCGAGAGTGCCTTCTTTCGTTTTCAAATCACTCGCTTCCCTCTATTCATGGCCCACGTCCTCGCGGACAATGGGAACCGCACTACTAAGATGTCCACACTCACTTCGCCCGGTGGACTACTAAGTCCAGTGGACGTCTCAATCACTCGCACTCCAGGTACCCAATCCCCGATCAGACGGAACCACTATATACTTACTCTCTCTGGAGTCTTCGCCTGGCTCTTTGTGCACAAAAATTACGGGGAACTGCAGTATCTTTCTTTTTCTTTTCTCTTTTTTTTTTTTTGCTTTTCTATCTCCGTTCAGAAAATCCAGGTAAACCTAAGTCGAACTCTCCTCTGGGACCATCCGAGGATGGGGCGCCCTCCCAGAGTCGAAACCCGAGTTAGCTTTCTGGATCCGAGTCACGGCACCAAAATTGTTATAGTTGAATTAAGACAAATAAAGTCTCAAATGGTTCGTTAAAGATTTATTTAAGATAGGAAAGCAAATGCAGCACTGGGCGGCCGGGAAGTCGCAGCTTCACCAAGGCTCGCAAAAGTTTGGGTAACTTAAGCAGTCTTTTATACCCTTTTTTCTCCGACTTGCTGATTTCGGCAGTTACACAAACAGGATAACAACACCTGTTAATCTTAAGCAAGACAAAGCAAAAGTAAGGACGTTATGGTAACATAATATTTCACTCAACAGACGACACTGCAACTTTAAGACAATGCCGCGCCTCATTCCTTCTTAAACAGGGTGTTTTGTGCCTGGAACAGTGAGGCCGTTTTCTCCTTGTATCCTTTTGTTTAAGCAGCAAATTATTCTTTATTTCTCACACACCTATACCCCTTTGGATCCTTGAAATATCCGTTCCTGACGTAATCAATTCCCAGGATACATGGGGCAGTCGGACCAGTTACAATAGGGTGTTTCTGCCAATCTCTACCAGTCAGGCTTACTTCAGCTTCTAACATAGTCAGTTCTTGAGACCCTCCTGTTATACCAGAAATAGCAATTGTTTCCAAGCCCACATGTCCTGATGGTATTAACATACACTGAGCACCAGTATCCACCAGAGCCTTGTATTTTTGTGGGTCTGATGTGCCAGGCCACCGGATCCACACAGTCCAATAGACACGATTATCCCGTGCCTCTACCTGGCTAGAGGCAGGGCCCCTCTAACACTGGTTTTCATTATAACAATCACAGCTCTTTCCTGATGGATACATTCTAGAGGTTCCCTCTGGTGTGTCAGATCCTTGGGAAACTGGCACCGCACTTACTTTTGCCGATTTTCTTCTCTCTTTGTCCTTCAATTCCTGTACCCGGGCTGCCAAGGCATAGGTAGGTTTCCTGTCCCATATCCTCTCCATGGTCGACCAGAAAATACCACAAATCGGTTCTTGAAGCCTGTCCTCTCATTCTAGCTGGGATGCGTCCAACTCTGGCTCCAGAGGTTGTAATTCGTACCAGTGCCACTTGAAGACTTTGAATACTGTCCTTGATCTCTTCCTTAAGTTTCCTAATCTCCTCCTTCTGCTCATCCCTAAAATTCTTCTGTTCTTTGTTGATGTTCTGAACCAGTGTCTCCACTGCAGCGATATGGGCCTGCACTGGACCTTGGATTATTTTCTTATATGTTCTGAGTTTATTTACTGTAGTGACCACTATATCTTAGTCATCCTTCGAGTGCAGGGACGCCAAGTGATGGGAATATACACTTGGTGCCCGGTATGAGAGGTTCCACCACATCTCCAGTGTACACCTAACCTTTTCTGGATCGCTGAGGGGTTGCCCATCCCTTCCATAAAGTATTTCTAGTAGTGCCATCTCTCTCAAGCGTAGAATTCCTTCTTCCATAGTCTTCTGAGATGTCTTCAGATGATGTGCCTGCAGGATATCCTCGTAGGCAAATCTTTCTCTCACACTGGCTAAAAGTCATGTCCAGAGTGAAAAGGGTCTTGGTTCCCTCACAGATGCCTGTTCGATACCTGCATCTCGAGCCAGGGCCTTTAAATACCTGGCTTCATGACCATCGACTTGTAAACTTTCTCCTAGAAGGTCCCAAACTCAGATCATCCAAATCAGGATAGGCTCATCTGGCTTTCGAGTAATGTCCTTACGCAAGCTGCCAAGGTTGTCATATAAGAGGGACTCAGTGACAATCTCTGGTTCTGGGTCTGCAGTCTGTGAAGGACCTGCTTTCCCCATCCTCATCCATCGGACAAGCCAACTTGGTCTTATATTTTCTTTTCTGGATAGGGGCAATTTTCGGCTCAGATGATTGTTCTTTGGGTTTAACCACATCTTGAGCTACCATGATATCACATGTTTTTCTCTCTCCTTTATTTTCCTGGGGATGCTTCTGGGTGCATTCCCTACCAACCTTGTCCCTAGCTTCATACACAAGATGGACACTAATGAAACCAACTTGCAGACAAATAACCAAAAGTAGGATATAAAGCAGGATATCCTTGACGTCTAGCAAGAGGTAAAGTTTCTCAAAGGCTGTTGTAGCAAACCTGAGAGGTGACTGAATAAAAATTTGAGATGAGACGCTCTCCTGTGTCCCTCCCTGAGGATAAGTATCATTATCATCAACCACCCAGAGATAACAACTCAGGCTGGTACAGGAGTACAACCTTGAAAACACATCCCAGATGATACCAACAGGCACTGAATCCATGACACTATAGACCCAAAACAAGAATTCAATAACAATTACAGCCGTCTGAGTTCTACTAGATGATGCACTCAGATGAATTAAACCTGCAAGACCTTTTGGCATGGTTCTATACCAACAAAAAGCGAAAATATAATACAGAATGGTCTGTATTGACCCCAAACTCACAACACACATCATGATGCGAGAACTGTTATCTTTCTTATTCACCGTATGGGCCACCAAAAAGAATGTCTTAGTTGGGATAAAAAAAAAAAAACAACCAAGATATGCTTAAGTGATTTTAATCAGAGATTGTGCAGAATAGATAACAGTTCTTTGCTACAAGTATATGTGTGTACAGAACAAAGTCAACAACAAGTGTCATTGAGATCTTAATATGGATCGAGTCCTGTACCCAAGCTCTGGTAGTGCCGGTCACTTAAAGCTGCAGCTCCACTCAGGGCAACCCTGGGGGCGGGGTGCACAACTTCTCCTAAGGCACAGCTCTGCTCTGGGCAGCCCCTCCTCCGCGTAGATCCAGATGGCTAGAGATCACACTCACACACACACAGAGAAAGAAAAATAAAGATAGAGAGGGAGAGAATATAGCAATGCAAGCAGAGATAGCAAAGCGCGACTATTCTCTATGAGGCAAGATGGTGAAAAAGGGAGAAGATCAGAAAATAGCCAGCAAAAGGAATTTCCGGGCAAATGAGACACAACCTCTGCCCCGGTCTCCCTGGAAACAGCCCATCCCCCACCGCCGCTGCCAGCAAAGGAAGAAAAAATTCCCCAAATAAGAAAAACAACCTGAAATTGTAACATGGGCCCATGATGCTTTCGGCCATCAGGACAGAGATGGGCATGAGACCGAGGGGTGGATTTAACCATGGACATTATCTCCCAGGTTTTCCATGATTGTGAGACATGTGCTGTCATTAAACAGGCTAAGAGGGGGAAACCCCTATGGTATGGTGGACGTTGGGATAAGTATAAATATGGAGAGGCCTGGCAGGTTGATTATATCACCCTGCCGCAGAGCCGCCAAGGTAAGCGCTATGTGCTTCACCATGGTGGAAGCAACTACTGAATGGCTGGAGACATATCCGGTGCCTCATGCCACTGCCCGGAATACCATCCTAGGCCTGGAAAAGCAAATCCTGTGGCAACATGGTACCCCAGAGTGGACTGAGTCAGATAACGGAACTCATTTCAAGAACAGCTTAATTACCACCTGGGCAAAAGAGCACGGCATTGAGTGGGTGTCTGCAGAGGGACCCCTCCGCTGGGTCCAAGAGTAACCCTTTAACAGATCGGCGCGGGGAAGCAGGCAGTCGACTCAATATGAGTGATAAAGCAAGCTTCAACTTTATTGCTCCAAGCCATCACTTATATACACAATCAGTTAATTATGCCTACTAGTCATTATCTTATTGGCCAAGCTCTAAAGGTAACCTTAACATATTCCTCCTACTTGCGGTTACAGCTTCTATGTTATTTTCTCTTATTCCCGAATCTCAGCTCCTCTTTAGTTGCTTATCTCCTTCTCAAGGGCAGACTGTCCTTGCCGACTTGCCAAGTTATGCTGCCTTGACAATTCTATCCCTGGCCTACACGGCTGTATAATCTTCTGACCCTGAAAGATCACTGGTCATCTGAATCTACTACAACTCCTGCAGGACTCACAGAGTTCCATCTCCCCTTCCCCCCACCCCTCTCTGTTGTGGTTTGGGATTTTTCCGAGGAATTTTTCTTCCTTTTGCCAATAAAGGAAATTTCAGCAGACGCGAGGGGGGATGGGGGGAGGACGTTTCCAGGGAAACCGGGACAGAGGTCGTGCCGGACATCCGTTTTCCTCTCGGATGGCAGTGGCGGCAACGGCAGCGGCAGTCCCTGAGTGCATGCGTTTTGCAATCTCTGAAGGAAAGATCACGGGTCATCTGAATCTTCCACAACTCCGGCAGAACTCACACTAAGTTTCCATGCAGGAACGTATAAATGTCTTAGTTTAGATGAAAACTAAGATACTCTCCCAGTGGGAGGCTTGCCTGGAGGGAACCCGGAAGCGATGGTGTCTGGGGCAATGAGGTGATTGTTGCTACCCTTAAAGAGACCTGCATTGCAAGATTTTGGATACAGGACTCAATCCATTTTAAGGTTTTAATTATGATTAGTTTTAATTCTGTTCTGTACATACATATATTTGTAGCTGAGAACTGTTATCTTTTCTATACAAATTTTTTTTTCCTGATTAACAGTCTTTTAATATCTGATAACATATCTTAGTTTTCATCTAAACTAAGATAGTGCAATATGGTGTAAATATTTTACAGGGTTGTTTAAAGTTCCCTGTGTTTGTTTAACTTCTTCAAGGCAAAGAACATTAATTTTCTGGGAAGATTTCTGCTCCACATGATCCACAGAATTTTATATTGAAAGATTGTCTCTGTGCACAGCCACACTTATTTTCCAGTTTCCCAAATTAAGACAATCTATAAAGAAATGTTCATTTATTAGCAACTGGTGTTTATTTCATGTAAGCCTCCAGCTTTCTTTGGCAAGCTTATTTGCATAACGTGTTATTATGTCTAAATGGAAAACTAAATGCCTCCATGTGGTCTTTAAATGACAAGTGTTTGTCAGCTTCATGCAATATTCAGAGGTAATAGATCCAAATCACAACAGCTCTCACTGTGATGTACAAGAAGAAAAAAGAAACAAAGCCTAAAAACCTTGTTGTGTATCCTCCCCTGACAAATTTACACTTTGGTACAGAATTGTCAGTTAGAGTTTTCATGTGTTAAACAGTTGAGTTCAACTGTGAAGGAATTTACTGTAGCTTTATTCTGCACTGCTTTTGAGTTATTCCGATTCATGCTGCCTTTTTTTTTTTTACTGTTTCCCCCCCCCTTCTCAAACAATTCAGCTCAGGGAATAATCTTCAGAGGACTTTGGCAAGACGTACCCAAGAATTTCTGCCTTAATTCTGAAAACATGAATGCTCCCTGACAATGGTTATAATAGCTTTGGAAGATCTGTTATCAAGTCCACATTTGAAATAGACCTTGGGTCTAAAACATGCTGAATTAATGCTTTCTTAAAAGACAAAACTGGCATGTTTGTGTGTGATTCCAGGTTATTAGAGGCTTCAGGAATGAAAGTTCTGTGAGTCAATGCTCATGTAAACATCCTCTTTATGTACTTTCCTTGCACGTGTATGGTGTGCTGCTTGATCCCTCGCAGCTCCTGACCACACCTGAAACACTGAACGAACCAATTTCCATGAAAAAGGGAAAGTCTAAAGCCAGATACTGTATACAATTTTAGCACTAGTCTAAGACTCAGGAAAGATATATTAGTGTTGGACTGTTGAGTTTGTTGCTTTTAACCAGCCTTTCTGGTTAAAAGTGACGCAGGGCAAGGAGATAGGGAGATGTGGCTAGAAAGGACAGAAGGAGAAGACAGAAGGAAAACGTCGTGTGAGGGGCAGGGCAAATAGCAAGGACTCGTGTCACATGTGCCAGGCTGACTTTGTGGTCAGCCTGCTTTTGAGCACCATCAGTCGCCACCATCTGGTCATTTTGCATTTTAGAAGCGGAACAATGAAGGCTCAAAGAAACGCCTGATGGTGTGTGGTTTAGATTTGGGGAAATGATGGAGGTAGTAGACAGGCAAGCATAAGATAATGGCTGTGCTTCCCATGTGCCATCCCTTCTAGCCAACACTCTAGCCACTGCAGCCAAACAAGTCATCACCAGCCACATACCATTAAAATCAGCTACTCAAATGCTTGAGGTTCTTTTGCGCCTCTCATCTCTGCACACACTAGGTTACTGTTATGTGCTGCGTTCAAGAAAAAGAGACCAAGTTCTGGTTCCAGAAGCCAAGAGAACCTGGAAACACTCCAGGTTTGTGTCTGGTGCGGGATACTTGTTAGCAGCCAGGGGGCTGGCAGGGCTCTTGGGCAAGCTCTCGTTAGGGGAGCAACAGGAGCTGCAGTTAATGAGGAGGTGGGAGCTCCCAGATCAGCACCACGTCCTCTGTGAAAGAAGGCATTGTGTGGGTAATTCCCTTTGGGAGGTCAGGGACAGACATAAAGTAAGGGAACAGTTCATCAGTTTTATTAAAAAATGTTTTGGTTCCAGGCCACGGCTCCTCTTGGTAATTTTACAGCAGCTCTCATTGATACAAACAGTGTAATTAAAGTGATTGTATATCACTTGTAGCAGGCCTGGTGTCAGTGGGGCAAGAGGTGTTTCCAGTGCTGGTGACCTGTGCCTCGCAGTGTCTCTGACTGCTTGAGCTGAACTGGCAGCCAGCAGAAAGCTGATGCGATGCCTTATGCTGGGTTTCAGTAATGAAAGCAGATAAATAGACAGTGTTTTGTTCTCCAATGATCCATCTTGATGAGGATGCTCTCTCATTTGCTTCTCAGGTTAAAACCTTCATTGGGTGAAGGAAAAGCAAAACCACCAGTTGCAAACAGCCAGGAAGGTTAAGTTGGTTTTGACCGGTCCTCCATGTGACACCCTCTCTAACCCCTAGTGGCACCTACCCACGGCAGGCCCTGAAGGAGATGGCTCCTGGGAGAGTGTCCCCACGGGCTGCAATGAAGCAGGGCTCCCCTGGCTGCAGCAGGGCTGGGTAACCCCAAATGTTTCAAATGTCATGGGCAGGCAATGTGGGCAGATGAGAAGGCACTTTGGCCAATGGGAACCATTGGGGGAATGCTTAAAAATTCTGAATAGCACACACATTAACTAGGAAAATGCAAAGACTTTCTCACAAATAAGTTAAAAGTAGCCAAAAAAGTATTCATAATGAATAATTGCATTATCTGTGTGACTGTGTAAATAACACCATTTGCTAGAAAAATTAGAGGTGGATATTGCATAGATTTTGACAGCAGATGAGTTGTGTGCTCCATCTTCAGTTGCTCTTTCAGATCTTTGGTTCAAAATACTGTGCAGCATTACGTTCTTCTTATATTCCTGGGTACTTTCCACAGTTCTTTTAAAAAGTAACATAAGAGTTATCATCTCGTCTCAGTGTGAATGATTGTTCATGGGTACATGAAAGTGAGAATAAACTGCCTGATGTTAGAAAACAACAAAATACAAAGCTTTCTACTGCATCAGTATGTACCATTTCCTTGCCAAAAGAACAGGTAAAATTATCTGAAGGAAGCTGCAATCAAAGTAAAGCATCTAACAGGGTGAACTTTTCAAAGTACCACTACTGATTTTACAGCTATTAAAACTCAAGGCATTTCTTAAAAAAAATCCTCACTTTCTTTATGGTATTCTTATTTGAGATTAATTATATATGTAAAATTCTCAATGAAGAATGCAGCATTCAAGGAACTCATGGTGAGTTTCAGTAGTTAGTCCAGTGATATTAAAATGAAACAGGACCAACTTTGTAGGGGGCAATTATAACACATTACAGTGTAAATTGCACACTGTGATTAAACTCATAGGAGGTATTCAGCAGCAGCATTTGCTTTGAAAGGGGCACTGATTACCATTTGTACTATGCATTTTGGTAATCAGAAATCATTATGGAAAATATTACATCAACTAAACAAATACCCCCTCAGCAGCATGAAATATACAGAATTTTTTTCTAAAGTAGCCTTATGCATGTAAAAATTTTTTTTTCTGCTTGTGACAAGCACTTGATCAGTACATCAAATCAATGTGTCAGGCTACAGCAGTACTACACGCTGAAGAATGAATGGCTTAAAGTTAAAACACCTGGGGTTGGGTTTGTCTTTTGAGTCTTAACTTCAAACTGGTTGCAATTATATTATAAACCATCATTTACTTGTGATTTATAAAAACAGCCTTGTGAGAGAATTAAACTAGCAAGGGGTGTTAACATTTACTTTGGAAGTCCTGAGTTATTTCTATTAAATGGCTTTCCCTAGGATTTAAGACAGGGGAGTCTTAATTTTCTTACTGCCTATAAAATACTAATGGGCTTGTGTTGCAAACGTACTATATTTTTCTGGCATGCTTTGACACCTAATATTTTAAAGGATTTGGAGAGATCTCTTGTATCATGGCAGTAACCAGTTTTATTAAGGCATTTTTGCCGCTGATTTCTCAAGGCATTTCAAATACACACATGGCTTTTGCAGTGCACATGCCCCTCCTGGCCCAGGTCCGCATCTCCCCACATGTGGTGGGTTTCATTGCAAAGCAGCAGAGAAAGGTCAGCCTGACAACAGAGCCCACCTGCAAGTACTCAGAGGAAAACTTTGTCACACGCTAAGAGAAACCAAACAGCTGCTCACCCAGTGATTTCTTTCTTTTTTCTTTTCTTTGATAGGATGTAATCTAGAGGAAGTGTAATGTTAATCCTATAACAATTCTGGCAGTTGGGGACTATGTGATTGTTTTAAAGATGCAAACTTATCTTCACTGTATCTTGATCGTCTTCACTGTATCTTGATCGTCTTCCCTCCTCTTCATCCTGCTGTACCATTTTGATTGATTAACATAAGGTCTAATATCAAGTAATAATAAAGCAATTACAAGAAATACAATTCATTCTAAAGTGCATTAAGCAAGAGTTAAATTAAGGCATATAATTAACAACAACAACAAAAAGATATATTCTGGACCAAATGTTTTAACCCCAATATATCTTCCAGCATTAACTACCTTGGCATTAACTCAAAACTGGTAGGGGAAAAAATATAGATTATATGCACAGGCACAGTAGGGCTTTTAGTGACATATGTAAGGAAATTCACAGATCATGCATGATATTTTTTATATAGTAATATACTCAGTTTAAACTGTCATTCTAATTTTTTTTATCTTGTCCATCTGGTTCAATTATTAGAAAATTCTACTCAAGAAGGCTCCAATAACAAACATGAAACAGCTCGATATTTCGAGTTGTCAGTATTTTTCTCATATTTGTTCTTTTTAATTAGAGAGCATACCAAGTTCCAACCACAGGACCCAGGCATTTATTAAGTGATAGAGAAGCAGCACTATTTTATTGACTAATTCCTCAGGCTTTTATTATGTTTCCTAGCAAAATGTGATTTATAGGAAAGTTAATAAAGGTATTGTCACCTACTGCACCTGGAGACAGGACATCTACAAGGGGAAGACTTTTAGACTAATAAGTGAAATCACAAATCTGAGAGCTGAAATTGGATTTTATTTCTGGATGTGCAGGGGAGAACTGGTGCAGGCTTGGGCATTTAACATCTCCAGTCTTAACTGACTTTGCCTATAAAATGAAAGTAATAGTTTCTCTGGATTTTCAGAAAAATTATTCTTACTGATTGCAGTACTTGAAAATTTTTAAAGTTTTCATGATGAAAAGCATCACTAAAGTATTGTTTCCTGCATATTGCTTTCCATTTCCTCCCCACAAATGCTTGAGACTTTTTTTGCCTCATTCCTTAACTGAAAGTAAATACTTGAAAACTATATGTTGCTCCCAAATTCCATTCACAGTTTGACTTTTTTTTCCCTTTTTATGTCATTTGCTTCATCGTTTGTATGTGAGTCGAGCATTGTGCCATGGGGGCATTCTGCGGGCTCTGCTGATGCTTGAAGGGTGGCACCAGGACAGAGGCATGCTGGGAAACTAATCCCTCCTGTGTACATCAGGTCCAAACACAGCTATGACAAAAATCATAGTACAACAGAATTGGACAAATGCAATTTAAAATAAATGCATTGATTCTGCTTCTTAATAAGGTTAGGCATGCAATTGTGTGATGACTAATTTGTGTGCCTAATTACCATGATTGTATGTGCAAATCAAGCAATTATGGAAGTAAATAACCATAATCAGTTATTTTCATGGGTAATTATTCAATTTTATGCACAATGACAATAATTGGGTGTGCAAATTTATATTCAACACACACTTGTGTGTCTATTCTTTTAATAAATCATCCTTTTTTTCTCAGGATTTTTCTCATTTCCTATCCGTTACTCTGGCATAGCATTATATTATTGCTAGGAGTAAGAATTTGTAAACTCCTCTATTGCAAACCTTCCCGATTTTTTAGTGGTTATTAATTCTCTACTGCAAATAGACTGCTTTCCTAAAAGATGGCAGTTTCATTCTTGTTCTTAGCTCATATGCACACTTTTCCTAATTTGGCGGTGAATTTCTAAAGGGGACACTAAAATAGATACAGTCCATCTTTACCTAAAATTTCAAATATGTAATTTTGTAACCTATTGAGAGTACTTCAAATGTTTCTTTGCACTCATATACACAATTAACTGGGGTTTTTAGACATAAACATTAGCATCTTTGTCATCAAGAGGGACTTCATGCTGCATTGGAGGAGATGTCTCTAAACTGTCATTAAAGGCAAGGAACACACTGTACCTGCTTGCTTGACACACAGATCAGATTTACAAAAGCACTTCAACACTGACCTAATTCAGTTCCCGCTTAAGACATGTAGAAAGAAATTCCATTGACCTCAATATAAGCAAAGTTCATCACAGCTAAGCACTTCTAAAACTGTCACCCCATTTTTCTGTCTGACCTGAATTTGTAAGCATATAATTAACTTTAAGCATATATGCTCAAATTCTTCTAGCTTCAGGAGCCTGAGAATTATTGTTGACTGAGATCTAATTCCCAGACACCAGGCTGGTTGTTTTGGTGTAGCTCCAGTGAAGGTCTGTCCCAAGTGAAGTTGCTGGGATTAACCCAAGTCACGCCCATGATTAGGATACGGCACATGCAGCTCAGCCCAGACTGACAGTGGCTATTTAGGGATCTGGTCTGTACAGTACTTAGTGCCAAAGGAGCTATTATTTATCAACATCTTTCCTCCCTTTCGCTACCCAGGGAGCAGAGGAGGCAGGGAGGCAGAGGAAACACCCTTACTTTAGTCTGCCTCAGGAAGAGTATCGCTGCTCTATTTAACTAAGGGATTTAATTTCCATTGTTTGCCTTCTGTGTCCCTTTTCTGTTCCTGTTAGATTTCCCCAGCCTCATTGATGCTAATCTCATTGTTCAGGAATCAGCAAAGGGTAATTATCCGCTGCAATAATGATCTATCTGTCACAAGATCATGGCCTTTAATCACACGCCATTTCAGATGTTTTCTAACTGAGTGCAGGAATCGCTGTTGAAAACCCTTTCATGGTGTTCAATGTCAAATGCAGAGGCTCCGCACAGTGCATGGGAGCAATTCACCCTGTTGGTACCAGGGACATCCAGCCAGCACAGCCCCTTGTCATCAAACCAGAAAGGGTTTCCTAATAGGCTGAACCTGCCCTTCTTTGTGGCTAAAAAAAGGT
Organism: Neomorphus geoffroyi; assembly: GCA_033558235.1. Taxonomy (NCBI): domain Eukaryota; kingdom Metazoa; phylum Chordata; class Aves; order Cuculiformes; family Neomorphidae; genus Neomorphus; species Neomorphus geoffroyi. The sequence continues at coordinate 86,404 of JAUMJM010000300.1, forward strand.
GACAACAACAACCCCCCTCAATCTGTTTTGCTCTTTCAAAGGAAAAGCTTTTTAATTTTATTTTTTAACTTTGAAGTTGGTTTTTTTGGCATGGTATGGTTTCCCGTGGTAAAAGGCTAGAAAGGTCAAAACCAGAAGACACCTTGTTTTCATTGAAATGTCTTGTTCATGTGCAAAGCACTTCTCCCAGCTGTTTCATTTCATAGGGAATCTTTAAATTTTAGGTTTTGAAGCATTCTGAAATAAAAAAAAGAAAGACTGAAAAGCAGAACTTTGTTCAAAACAAAACTGGTTTGCTGAGTGTTCCCCTGACAGCAGCGTGTCACCAGTGTCACAACTGGGCTTCCCAGCTCAGGATGAAACCTGCTGCCTCATGCAGAGTGTAGCACATAATGCTCCTGTCTCTGAGGCCAAATCATCTCTGTTCTACGTGATGTCATGCTCTACCATGCCAATTTTTCCAGTCAATAATGAGCACTTTCTGAGCTCTTTCTCTCTACAGAAGAGGTGCAGAGGTATCCACGTTTCTAGGTGTGTTCTCTTTAATAGCCAGACTAACTTGGCCTCCTACTTGATGAGCCCATCAGAGTTGCATGCCCAGTTCTGTATTTCACATCATTGAGAAGCTATGTAACTATTCTTTAAAAATATAAAGAATGAGAAACTTTCTTTCCATAAAAAGTTTAGTTACACCTTCAGGGAAGGGCTATTATTTTTAAATTGTATATATCCTACCTGTCATAAAATGCGTTCCAATAATTGACAGGAACCAGCTCAATTAAAGCCAATGAAATTTATTTAGCAAGCAGGCAATAAACAAAACAGCGCTGGGCGGCCGGGGAGTCTTCGCTCCGCCAACGACCGCGCCCTCTTCTTCTTCTTCTGCCCTTTTTATTGCGTTGTGGGGTAAATTTCCATTGTTCAGCGGTTTCGGGTGCTCATCCGGCTAAGTATTTCCTCACTTTACACATTCTTTAGGCCCCAGGCTCTTCTTTACTTATGCTAAGTAAGTTAGTTGGGCCGGGGCTCCTCCTTGCTTATGTTAAACGGTTTATGCTAAACGGTTTAATGAACAAACCCTTATCTTTCACAATCCCCCCTTTTTCTGTTTTCCTGCATTTTGTTCAGTAAACCGTGGCAGTTCCTGGTGACTTAATACAAAAACGTCACCCACTACCTCTTCCTCTCCTGCAATAGGTTCATACTTAGCGTGGATAAGCATTAAATGTGCAGCTTCTAATCGATTCTTTACAATGCTTATTAATTTGTTAAAAATACATAGCCCAAATGTAAGCCCAGCGATTAAAGTAATATTGGCCCGGCTATACTGTGGGCTAAAATTATACCGCTGCTGGAGTCTGGTTTAGGTGGAGTGCATTCACTTGGGCCCCAGCCTACTTTGAAGAATTTATCAGGCCCTGCCCCTGGCTTCTAGGCGGATGCAATGGTTTCGCAACTCCAATATGACCAATAATACTGATTAGGACTATTATAATAATTTCACCCTGGGTTGGAGGCTAGGCAAAAAAAAATAAAATCCTTTTTGCGTTGGCTAGATTCGGTTTTTGCAAAAATTTATGTACACAATTTGACACAAGGTAGGTGTAAAACTGGGAGCTCCAGGAGTGGTAATAGTCTGGATTATGTGTTGATCTTCCCACTTAATCAGGCTCCATTTAAATGGTTGGTGGGGGCTTCCTTCAATCTGACTACACCACATTCCCAAGATGTATAGTATCATGGTCAGTCTAGAGCGACGTGATTTTGCCTCGGTTGCCAGTTTACAAAATTTATTCCCGGATTAGGGTTAGCGTTGGACAGTGCATAACTCTGTCCCCAGAATTTTTCCCTCCACTGGTTCTTACTCCTCTGCCTCCATTCGGCGACTCGAGTGCTGCGAGCCCCGGGGATATTCATCTTCTCGGCAGCAAGAGTACTCTTCAGGAGGCTCCAGTTATTTCGTGTTCCCTATCCGGGAAGGTTCACCAAGGCAACTTAAAGTCTCTCTTTCTTCTCGAGGCAAAAACTCCTGCCACTCTTTGACTGACTTCTTCCCATGAATCTTTAACACATTTGCTAATAGCTCTTTCCCAGTGAACAGTTCTAAATTCTCGATGTATAGGAAGGTACAGTTCCCAACCACAAAACAGTTTTTCTACGTCTGCCTTATACCATTGGCCACGACCTCCCCCAAAACGCCTACAGTCACTACAACAAGGTTGTCTTCTTGTTGCAATACAAGCCCAAGTATCTTCACATCTGACACATCTATAAATGACCCAGCACTCGTGATTTTCCCACGGATGCTTTATACAGGGTATCCCAGTTCCCCAAAAGGGTCCCTCTCGAGGTAAAAGTCTCTCGTCAGTGATATCTGGTGTTACTTCGCAACAGTGTGCAACGAGTCTTTCATCTGACGACTTGTACAGTCCTGCACCTCCTGTTTGATTCGGTATTCTGCTCAGGTGCCAGGGCGCGAATGAAGCCCTTCTCAATGTCTCTTCCGGGGTAACCTGGAACCATTCATATAAACTTTGTTTAATTTCTCTTGGGGAGCTTGTCATTCAGTCTTGGAGTTGCAGTTCGTTTTATTGTCAGCTTCAATTCTCCTCGTGCGCTCGTGACCGTCCAGAGTGGGTCCGCCACGGGTCCCTTCACTCGGCTTGCATGAGTCCACCCCTGCTCCGCTGTCCGGACAGCTGTTTCTGTGGTAAGCAAAACAAGATATGGCCCTTCCCAGCGGGGTGTTAAAGGTGTTTCCATGACTTTATTAAAACTTTATCTCCCGGTTTTATCATATGTATTTTCATATCTAAGGGAGGTCTTTGGACTAATAAACCCTTTTTTCTCTCAATTCCTCCCGCCTACTCATCAATTGGGTTAAGTATGGTGTCAAGTGGGAATTTTGTAGTTGAGGATGTTCATTAGGAGCCTCCATATCATAGGGCATTCCGTACAACATTTGAAAAGGGGAAATCCCTGTGTCAGTCCGAGGTTGTGTTCTTATATTTAACAGAGCAAGGGGGAGGCATTTGGTCTATGACATTTTAGTTTCAAACATTAACTTAGTCAATTGCTCTTTTATTCTTCCATTCATTCTTTCTACTCTGCCCGAGCTTTGGGGGTGCTAAGGAGTGTGATGCTGCCACTCAGTTCCTAGAGCTGAGAGCATATCCTGGGCCACTTTAGATGTGAAGTGGGGTCCCTGGTCTGAATCGATCACCTCCACTATTCCATATCTGGGCACTATTTCCTCTAAAAGTATCTTCACTACAGTTTGGGCTGTGGCCCGAGCCGTAGGGAATGCTTCTACAAAATGGGTTAAGTGGTCCACCATCACAAGGAGGTATTTATACCTCCCAATCTTGGGTAATTCAGTAAAGTCAATTTGGACATGTGAAAAAGGTCTATGTGCTAGTTCCCTCCCCCCGTGCACTCTCTCTGAACTGACTCCTGTTAGTTTTCTGGATAGTGAGGCAATCTTGCGTTACTCGTTTTGCTAAATTATAAACTCCAACACACATATATTTGATTGCAAACTGGTCTGCCAAGGCTTGGGTTCCCCAATGGGTCTTTTAGTTTATTATAAAGGAACTTTACCTTTCTGCTAAAGTTCTCGATCCACTGTCTGCAGTATCCGATCAGTCCCAATAGCTGTCGGACCTGTCTTTTGGTTCGGGGAACTGTGATTGATAAAATTCTATTTACCCTCTCGGGGTCTAGTTTCTTGCTCCCCTTATTCAATCTATGTCCTAGATATTTCACTTCTTCTTCTACAAACTGCAATTTAGCTTTAGACACTTTTAATCCTTATAGGCTCAAAAAAAAAAAAAAAAAAAAATTAATAACTTAATGGTTTCTCTTTTAACACTGTCCTCTTCTTTTCCTGCCAATAATAAATCATCTACATATTGGACCAGAGTGATTCCTTCTTCTAACTCATAGTTTTGTAATATTTGTTCCAAGGCTTGTCCAAACAAATTAGGGGATTCCGTAAATCCTTGCAGGAGCAAGGTCCACCTTAACTGCTGTTTTCTATGAGTATCCGGATCCTCCCATTCAAATGCAAAATAATCTCGGCAATCTGCCTTCAAGGGGCAAGCCCAGAATGCATCTTTTAAGTCTATGACACTATACCACTGGTCCTCCGGTCTTAATTGGCTCAATAAGGTGTGTGGATTGGCCACTACAGGGAATCTGGCCACCGCTCTCTTATTGATTTCTCTTAGATCATGCACCAAACGGTACTTCCCATCTGTTTTCCTTACAGGTAGGATGGGTGTGTTATATGGGGACATACAGGGTTCTAATAATCCCTGTTTAATTAGTCTGTTGATTTCAGGTTTCAATCCCCGTCTTCTTTCTTCGGATAAGGGATATTGTTTTATCCGAACTGGTATCTCTGGGTCTCGTATCGTAACTACAAACGGGGCGATATCCAGTTTTTCAACAGTTTCCGGAGTATACCACACTTCTGGGTTTATTTCTCCCTCATCTACTGCTCTCAAGGGACATAATTTAATATGTATCTGGTCCTTTGTTGTTTCTAAACTGATTCCCAATTCTATCGTTAAGTCCCTTCCCAAGAGGTTGTAGTCGGCCTCTGGTACTAATAATAAAGATCCCACCCTTATTTTAGAATCTGTTTTCAATAACACATTTTTAATTACGGGAACCTCAAAAGGTTCACCCTTAGCTCCAATCACTTGTACTTTATCTGAGGACGGTTTACATCCTGGAGGTAACCTCTGGATGGTAGATCTTTCCGTCCCTGAGTGCACTAGGAACTCAACTACTTGTTGCTGGGGACCCACCTTTAATTTTATCAAGGGCTCTGTAAAGTTCCTGGTCCCCAGCAAATAGAGCCCCTGACCCCCCCCTAATCTTCTTTAAACATCCTCTCATCTTTCATTCGTTGCCGACATTCCTTTCTCATGTGTCCTGGCTTTCCGCAATAAAAACACGTCCATCTCTTTCCTTCCACCCATTTTTCTCGTCCCCTGTTTCCCATGTCCCGGCGAGAAGAGGTGTTTCCTCTCCGGGGTGGGACTGCCTTCTGTCCTTCTCGCACCACAGCTACCATCATTCTCCCTTGCCTTTTATGTGTTTCTTCCTCCCTCTTTTTTCTCCGTTTTAATTCTCCTTTTTTCCTTAAGGGAAACAACCCGGCTCTAGTTTCGGCTATTATCCAAAGAGCTGCATACTCACTTTCTTCTAATTTTAACGGCTCTTTCGAGTTAACATATGTATTTAATGCCTGACAAATCCAATCCTCAGATGAGCCAAAAACTGGCCAATACAAATGATCCTCTCTGATTTGTTTACCTCCCCAGACTTCCATACAATAGTGTATCATTTTTACTTTACTCTTACCCCTCCTCGAGGGGTAATCCTCCCAATAGGTTATCATTAACCCTAAGGGGCTGTCTGGGGGAATCTTGGGGAGACTCACTTTCTCCTCCCCACCCATGGGACCAAAGGGCTTGCTTTTCCTTTGTCCCATCTTCCGAGGTGCCTTTAATCACACACACACACGCTTCCCCCCGCTCGTGGCCCAGTCCCTCGCGGGATTTGGGAACCGCACTACTAGGGGGTCCGCACTCGCTTCGCCCGCAATTGGACGTCTCACACGGCACACCTCGGGATACCCAATCCCAACCGAACGGATAACAGGCCTATACTCACGCGTCCCAAGCGTCTTCGTTTGGAGGTTCCTTGAGGGATCCAACCGAACGGATAACCGGCCTGTACTCACGCGTCCCAAGCGTCTTCGTTCGGGGCTTCGTGCACAAAGATTACGGGATTCCCGGAGTTCTTTTGTTTATTGCCCAAATTTAGGTTCGTCGGGTCGAGGGCTGGATGGGTCCGTCCGAGTAAGAGCCGCTTTACAGCGGGGCGCCCCTCTTTACTCGGGATCCACTCCAGGTAGTCTTGATCCGAGTCACGGCACCAATTTGTCATAAAATGCGTTCCAATAATTGACAGGAACCAGCTCAATTAAAGCCAATGAAATTTATTTAGCAAGCAGGCAATAAACAAAACAGCGCTGGGCGGCCGGGGAGTCTTCGCTCCGCCAACGACCGCGCCCTCTTCTTCTTCTGCCCTTTTTATTGCGTTGTGGGGTAAATTTCCATTGTTCAGCGGTTTCGGGTGCTCATCCGGCTAAGTACTCCTCACTTTACACATTCTTTAGGCCCCAGGCTCTTCTTTACTTATGCTAAGTAAGTTAGTTGGGCCGGGGCTCCTCCTTGCTTATGTTAAACGGTTTATGCTAAACGGTTTAATGAACAAACCCTTATCTTTCACACTACCCATGATATTACCACCTTTAAATATACATATGTATATACACAAAATAATTTTGAATTATAATCCCTAGAAGAAAAGAGTTTTCAAAATATCCATAAATGAGGATAATTGTGCTGGGTTCCTACATAGTAACATGGCCACTGAAGTTGAAGTGGAGAGAGAAATCACTAATTATAAACAATAAACACTGGATGTTGTTATTTTACAATTCTGCTGATTTCACAGAGCTGCAGCTGCCTTATGGAAGATCTTGCTAAATGTTTCTTTGTGTCAGAACAATTCTGCTTACATAGCCTATATTTTTCATATTTCCTCATCCTTATTCTGAGTTACTGGAATAATTTGCGTTAAAAAAGTATCTTTGTTTCTTAAGAGTTCATCTGCTTTGCTGCTTATCATGCACATGCTGAGAAAATGAGATCAGCAGCATTAAGAAATGCCTGTTTCCCCAGGTTAAGAAGCTGTCTGCCATAATGAACAGGAGCGACCTGGAGATCATACTTGACCTGGTGCCCTACCTTCTGCTTTTTCAGACAGACTCAGTCAGAGATATTGCTCCAGCCTGACAGTATGTGACCCTGGGGAACTCTGGAGAATTCAGGACAAATTGGAATTCCAAGTAATTTATTTGTAGTTAAAATATTACTCTGGTCATTCATACAAATCTTCCCTTTGAAGAGGTACTGCTCTCCAATAATGGCAGAATAAACAGTTGAGCAAGAATCCTAGAAAGTCAGTTTCAAACGTAGTTCTGCCTTAAGAATGGGGAGATATGATAAGTTTGTGCTCATTCAGGAGCCTTTTCTGAATCACCTCTGTGTGGGGAGGCTGGGCTATGGTTCTCACACAGCAATTTGAGGATGCTACTGGGTGTAATTGCACTGTACAACAATGTGTTGCATTGCTGCTGTTTCTATTGTGGGAACACTCCTGAACTCCAGAGGGAGATAGTCCAATGCCGTTCTAGACTAGCAACTAAAGCAATAGAAAGCAACACTGTAAACAGAGAGCGTTTGGTCTTCTAACTTATGTGAGTGTGGCTCTTGCAGAAGTCCTGGCAAGCCGAGTGGGGGACCAGCAGGTGCTCTGTCCAATAACAGCCCTGGGCAAACCTCTGCCGGTAGCAGTTGTGCAGGAGGAAACAGGTCCCACAGTGACATAACCAGGCCCTGCATCCTGCCTTGGGCGGAAGGCTCCTACCTTCTTTTCATAATGGAGAAGGAATGGGGTCAGTTCAGTCCTGAACGAGATGCATCATCAACCAGCCTGCAAGGAGCTGGATCTGCTTGTCTTGCACAAATTTGGTCCAGTGAAGTTACACAGCTGGGCAGCTGAAGTTGGCTGTAGGTCAAGGGCTGAAACCTCAAGGTAGGTGCTCTTTTATTTGCAGCTCTTCTGTTGACATTTAGTCTATTCATCCCTGATGCAGCATCTCCAAAGAGTAACATATAGCTAGAACATATAGCCTAAAGACCTTGTCCTGGTAACAGGTGCTGGTGCTGCAGGAAAGCAAGGAGCAGCCTACAAGCTCACCGCCACTGCTCTGCCTGCTGAGACCATGTACCACACGTGGCTTGGCAGAGTAGGAACAGCAAGGAGCTCAAGGAGAAGCCATCTCTAAGGAAAGGCTCAAAATATTGCGATTGCTTCATTTGCTTTTCTGTTAAGGACTAAAAGCCTGAACAGGAGATGATTTTGTTGCAAGCAGGACAGGAAAGGCAGATGATTTCTCCTGGTGAGGTCGGGACCTTTTGTTTCTCCATAGCTTAACCAAAAGGAAACAAAAGTACTTGCTGGAGAAGCAAGGATGTTGCCCCACACTTTTGGAAACAGAAAAACAAAATAGAGCATTCTCTAGGAAAGAAAACCAATGTTAATTTAGTAAATACTTTTAAATGTCTTTCTATGAGAGCGTTGTGGTTTGGGATTTTTCCAAGGAATTTTTCTTCCTCTTGCCAATAAAGGGAATTTCAGCAGACGCGAGGGGGGATGGGGGGAGGACGTTTCCGGGAAAACCGGGACAGAGGTCGTGACCGGACATCCGTTTTCCTCTCAGACGGCAGTGGCGGCAGCGGCAATCCCTGAGTGCATACGTTTTGCAATCTCTGAAGGAAAGACCACGGGTCATTTGAATCTTCCACAACTCCGGCAGAACTCGCACTAAGTTTCCATCTCCCTCCCCCGCCCTTCCCCGGCTGCGGGGGGGCCGCGCCTCCCCCTGCAGGGCAGCGACTGCTCGCCAGCTCTTAAAGAGACCTGCATCGCAAGATTTTGGGTACAGGACTCAATCTATTTTTAAGGCTTTAAGGTTTTAGTTGTGATTAGTGTTAATTCTGTTCTGTATATACATATATTTGTAGTTAAGAACTGTTATCTCTTCTATACAATTTATTTTTTTTCCTGATTAAAGATCTTTAATATCTGATAACATATCTTAGTTTTCATCTAAACTAAGACAGAGAGGCAGCTAAAACCACTGACAGTTATATATCTTGAAAATTGCTACTAATCAAATCATGCCCTTTTCTTCCCTAGTAAAATGCTTTATTTCCTGCTGTTTGTCACACTTGCCATGTTACTCTTGACTATACATGTTCAAAACTTTTATGCTTTGACTTAAATCAAACAATGCCGTTGTCTCAGTGTAACTGTTACTTGTTTCTTATGGCCACTTAATGCCATCCTGTGGTGCAAGACCATTCTTTTGTTTGTATGTTGCCCAGCTTAGCTTATGCGGTACAGCCTTGTCCTGTCATTAGCAATGACAGGAGTATTAATGAAGTGGAAGTAGAACTTGGCTGATAACGATGTCTTAGGCAGCATAGAGACTGACCATTGAGACAACTGTGCTAAGACCAGTTGTTAAATTTATCTACATATACATTTGAAAAGTTAGCCTCTGTCAGCAGCTAATTGTGCTACCTACTACTTTTTTCATGTAAATGATTTCTCTTTTTGCAGTGGCTGTATTTCTCATAAGGTATCTACTGCACTTTTGGACACACAGAACAGTAGAGGGCTCTGGGGGGGGTGTCTGTAGGTCATCAGGGTGTGCCACAAAGCAGAACAATGAGAACCAGTATGACAATAAGAGCAACGTAAGTAATGAGTTAACCTAGAAGACCGGAAAACTATGAACTTCTCGTTTGCCTGTGCTTGTGGTACAGTCTCTGAAACCACTTAAGACATGAACTGTGAAGCTATGTAAAAGAAAAGTTATCATCTTTGACTCACCCTAGAAATCTTAATTTCAGTACAGTAGAATTAGCTCCCACTTATATTCCTTATTTCACTTGTGTTGGGAAGAACTTTAAGAATGTGGAAACGAGAATTTTTAAGTTACTTAAGACCAGAAGTGCATTTGCAGCTGCTAGCATGCTGTCTGGTAATGCACATAGAGAAGCAGGGGGGAAAATCCTAGCCTTCCGACTGTGGAGTTCATGAGACAGGTACCGCAACTGTATTGCTGTGTTGCCCGCTGGCAGTGCAGGAGAGGATGCAGCTGCAGAACCTCTGTCTCCTGCTTTACCAGGCTCCTGTTTGCTTCCCCTGCATACCTCAGAGAAGAGCCTGGCTTCTTAGTATTGAAAGCTAGAGCATCTTCCTCTTGTTCCTTACCTATAAAATAATTCAGAGTACTGCTTGCAGAGTAGTACTGTACTTGTAAGGCAATGCCCATTTGCTTGAAAGCAGGATTTGCCTCTGTATTTTTCTTGCTAACATTCAGCTATAAACACGGGAAGTGATCTTTTCCTATGTCATAGGGTTATAGGCAGCTCAATTAAAGTTTATGAAGCCTGATCCAAGATCCTTGGAGCCAGAGCATTATGGATATGCAAAGCAAGACTTTTTTCGTCACTGTTTATGATACTTTGCATCTTATTTTTTCAAGCAGAACAATAGCTTGATCAGGATCTGATTTCATGGGAACGAACGAGGAAATGTGCTAATTATTAATTATATATTGTAGGTTCCCTAGAGCATCATATCATCCACGTACCTGGAATACGCTACATGGACTGGATGATAGGACTTTATGCTAGGATTTCTCTGTTTCAAAAAATGTAACGTTCATGTACACCTGTCTGCTGAAATATGCTTCAAAGTATTTTGTGTGGTAACATCTGATTTTTGTGTTGGCAGTGATCTGCTTGTGGTCACATAAAATACCTAGCTTAGATCTGACAATGAACATTGAGGATTTGTTTACGACTGGTTTAGAAAAGAAGATTTACTTTGCTTTAAGGGCAGCTGGGAAGATTAATTTGATTGGATTACAGTAAGTGAGAGCAGTAAATAAAACCTGATCCCAAATATTTAGTACAGCAGTGTAATGAAAGAAGAAAATATTAACTGTCATGTCAAGATGCAGTAACTGAAAGTTCACTGATTGGCTATTTAACTAGTAGAATTAAAGAAGAAGCAAACAGAACCCATCTGCCCATCCTTTGCTTTTCAAAAAACCCAGAAATGGAAGCTTTGAATTTTGACAGACAAAATATTTTCTGATTATTTGCCAGCTCTTTCTCATCTTGCTGATTTGAGTGGTCCTGCCAAGTTTCATGAAAATAGTGTCTTTAAACTGTCTCCAGACACTCTGCTAGATCATTGTAGCTCCATTATTTCAACAGAGCTATGTAATTTTGCATCATCAGAGCATTGTTCCTCTTTATTTATGCTTACCATTAAACCAGGAAATCCTTATCTAATGTATCTGGTTGCATAGCACTCATGACATTATTAGGAGCAGGTGAAGCATCTCCAGCCTACTCTCATCTCCTAAATCCAATCTGAGTTTTCTGGTTTGTACTTTGTACAAATTGTAATGCTAATGCTCTTTTTCTAACTTGATTTGAGGCTCTATCACAGCCCTGAATCAGTTGTGGAGCCCTGTAGCGATAAATAAGGTAAATTATGTACATGAACTAAAAATAACAGGGTGATACACTATGACCTGTCACAGATTCTTTGTGCATTGATATCAACTAAAATACATTAGCACTGAATAACATTCTGTTATGGAACTTTTAGAAATGATATAAAACCAGTTTTGTTCACATGTCACAGTAAGAACTGGGATCACGACAAACCTATTTGATAGCATAGCAGATACAGTGGAAAAGTTCAGCATTCTGCCTCAGAACCTGCTGTCATTTTCCTAAGATAACCTAACATCTGCAGCATGGAAAATACCCAACATTTCTATCTGCTTTAGGCTTACATTAGTAAGTTCTGGTAATAAATGAGTCTTTGTTATTGTGCTTAAATATCAGACATTTACAAAAACGTAGGAGTGTGGTCATAATTACATTAAAACTACATTTTTCTACATCTTTTCTTGGACTCTGTGTCAACAGCCTCCATACAAAAGAACTGCTAAAAGCACTTTGGTTGTAGGCTCAGTGCTGTCACTTCAGCTTTCAGGCTTTCGAGCTAAGATTCAATCACAAAGCACCAGTTAAACTTTGTGGCTATATACTTAAAAGATGATCGAGCACCTTTAAATCAGTTCAACTCATGGGCCCAGAGGAGAGAAAAATCAGCTCCAGAGTCCACACAGGTGCACTGAAGCTTTTTCATCCACATGTGGGCAAACTTATGCTGAAGCTATATTAAATTGCTAAAGGCAAACAAAGCTGCTTTGTTAGGTAGTCTTAAAGTTTATTTTTACCTGATGATGACATTTGCATTGGGAGTGAGGTACAGCAGTAGAAAGCCCACAAGGGGAAGCATCAATAGAACAGATATTGAAAAGAACAAAAAAAAACTGTTCTTTTTAAGTTCTCCACACTTATAAATGTGAAACCTATTGCTGCGATAAATGGAAGGGTCGTGAACAAATGCACTAGAGGATGATGAAATAGCACAAGTGTATGAAATACAATGGTGATTTTCCAAAGTTTGTTTAAAACCAGTGCAGCCTGCCCAGCCTGGTCTAGCTTTGCCCAGAGTTTACCTAGGGAAAGGATGCCTATCACACTGCCCTGAGTGGCTATGACGGTTATGTTGTGTAATAGGTAAATAAAAGTTTTGCTTCAGCCAGATTGTGATAGTTGAAATCAGTAAGTGGTGGGGAAGACTGTAAGTTTCCAAACACCCAATTAAGGGGAGAGGAGACAGGGATTTACACAGCCCTGTGAAAGATGGGATAAGGCAAGGTGTAAATCAAGAAGGAGACAGGGAAGGCGCAGGATGGAGGGTGGAATCTAGCAAAGCTGTAAATTGAGGCTAACTGTATAGATAACGGTCTCCTTTCCTTTGAAAGGGAGAGAGGTTTCGTCTTTCAGCTTATGGTTAGTTAGGGTGAAAGTATGCAGGCACAGGAACAATGGAGGGGGGGGTTAAATGAGGAAGACTGCCTGTTTTCCTTCTGCAACCCAAAAGACCCTCTGGGTGATGGTATGCATGTACAGGTGAGGGGGAGTAACAAATGTAAATGAATTACTGGAACTCAGTTAAATATGTATAAGTACCCAAAATAAATGTGTGCAAGTGGGACCAAAAGGTGTGCATAGAAGAGGGTCCATCCTCTTATGCACCCAGCGCTGTAAATACATTTCTTTGCTTCCAAGACTTTGTCCTCTCCTTTATCTGTGAGCTGGCTTTTTCTCACATGTTGTCTGGTATGATATTTTCATAATAAATGGTGTATCAATAACTATATATCTCACTGCCTGCCCTACCCTGGGGCCTGCAGCCCTGGCTCCCCACCCCTTCCCTTCTTGCTACCATGGGAGATGGAGCAGGTTTGCCTTCCCTCTCCCATTCCCAGATGTCCTGTTCACAACCAGTCTGGATCCTACCATATAGGGACTATCTGTGGGCTATGGGGAGCGTGTGCTGGCTTCACTGCGCTCACAGGGGCACTCCTGGAGAGAGGTGTGAGAAAAAACAGAGAGCAGCAATGGAGGATTAGCTGCATCTACAGGGCTGCTGTCAAAGTATATGAAAAGCTTGTTTTAAAAAACAATCTGATTGCACATAGGAGTAATTTCAGTGCCCTGCACTCCTTAGCTCTAATTTTTTGTATTGCAGTATGTGTCAGTGAGCAGAACGTAATAATATTTCACCTGTATGAACCTCAGTGATTGCATGCAGCTTCAGCAGAATAACAAAATTAATTCTCTGATGACTTCACAGTAGTTTTGGGGGATAATAAGCTGACCTTTTGCATTTATTTTGTATACAGAAAACACTACTAATTCATTAAGACAGGTATCTGGAGGTTAAAATTTTAAGTGTTATTGCAAACAACAAATTTTGTTGTTTATAAAGACTTAAAATGCTACCTACTTGAACCTGTTAGTGCACAAAATTTAAAACACAAGTATAAAAATGTCATGTTTCAAATATTATAGGCTTCTAAAATTTACATGCTATGAATAGAAACTACAAATAACGTCAGTGAAGAATACAGATGATCTAAACTATTATTGGTTTCTATTCTGATGAAAAATCATTCATTAATCACTGTTAGTCTGTTGCCTCATTTAAAAATCAGTTTCATAGATGAAACATGCTCACTTTTAGGCCATTCTTTTAATGAATAATTTTACTGGTATATCACCACGCAATGTCACAAAATAGTAATCAATAAAAATAATAAACCACTAGCTCATTTAGTAACTAAACATAGCAAATATCATTCTAACTAGATCAAAACTTCATTTCCACCAGAGCTACAGTACAGCCTTGTTCTAAGATTCAACATTGTTTCTCATTTTCATTATTAGAAAATGGTTAAATGGTTATAGCTTGAAAGAGAAGTTTCTACAGATGTGAGTTACATCACTCGTTATAATGAACTGCACATGCTCATCATTGCCTGCTTTGGGATATTTTGGCACTCAGAGGGGCATCATGGCCAATGCTTGTACTATTATCTCAATTGCTTGAATTCTCTGGCATACTTTTTCTATTAGATAAATGTCTAAGTACACAAAAACATAATCCATCTGTAACTCAGATGAAGAAACTAGTTGGGAGGTTTGCTGACAGCAAATTTCATTTAGCTAGTTTTACTATAAGCAACTGACTCTACAAGATCATTTTGCATTCAAATTGTTCTTTATCAAGACCCTTCCTTAATAATATGAAAATGCCTTTATCAAACCTGGAAGTGGTTTCTCTAAGACTTTTAATGAGTTGGAATATTAAATTACGTTTTGCAGAAATGCTTGAGGTGTTGTTATAACTAGCTAACAAACCGCACACCATTAATTTTATCATAAAGAGTAATTTTAGCTTCTCTTCATGCAACAATATACAGCTCTGAAGTAGTAACTATCAGCACTGCAAATTTTATTTTGTTGACTAATTAGCAGTAATATCTGTGCTTGTGATATCTGAGCCCTGCTGCAAGTGTCATCCAGCTGTTCAGTCAGCCTGGCGTGGTCTTGTTCCTGGCTGGTCCTGGACTGTACTGTCAGGTCCTATTCTCTTGCTGCATGACACAACTGAGAGTATCCCAGTGGCACTACAGCCTGATCTGCTGGAGCCCCACTGTTAATATTCTGTCCAGCACAAACTCAGGGATTCACATTCTCTCTCCTTTGCTTATAGCTGAGATGCTTTAGAAGTAAGAAACTCTGAAATTGTCGCCACATATTTGCTGTCTGAATGGCCAGTGCACAGCAGGTGAAGCATGTCGTAACCTTACTCAGCTCATGTGTAAATAAAATAATCTGCATCACACTGAATTTGTATACCAGAAGTTGTCTAAAACAGATTATGTGAGTACCTTTCTTAGAGGTCTTCTAACTCATTTGTAAATCTATGGACACTTTCTCTGTTACTCACATTTCACTTCACTTCATATACTATTCATTTGCCTTCTCTCTTCTTGTTCTTGTTTTTGAGGTTTGTCATATCTCAAAGCGGCAGGCCACTGAAGAATCCCCCAATAAGTTGGAAGTATAACATATGTTTTGTCTTGATTTTGGCTCCAAGAAGCTGGAGATGGTATGAGGAAAGCTCCATTCCTCCAAATCCCTGTGCTGTGACAGTGGGCCAGTCACAATAGCTTACCCTGCCTCAACTCCTTCAGCTACCAAATAACGGTAATGAGATGTACCTCTGCCAAGTGCTAGGAGAACAGTATATAATTCATGCCATAGGGATGGCAATGGCTTTCTCACTCCAAACAAAAAAGAAAATCAAACATTCGTTATTGACAATATTTGGTTAAAGTGTATTGTTTTTATTGTTCACTTTTAATTAAAAGATATTAAATGTTGCCAGTGAGCTAGCAATGCTGAGGAACACAGAGCTGCTGCTGAATATTCAACAAAGGTAACTGCTGCTATTGAGACACATATCATTGCAGCAAATGGGCTGTAACATCAGATTTTAATATATAGGGTCTATGCTCTTAAACTGTGGTGTATCTCAGCTGTACTGCCTCTCTTGATGAAATTGATGGAGATTCTGCTGTGCCTGCCACACTCCAGTGCAGAGCACTGGAGGACTTTCAGCATGTTGAGAAAAGTCAAAAAATTACTACATCAGCTTCTGAACCTAAAAACTCTGAACCCTTTGATACTTATTAGAATGAACGAAGAAAAGCAATGTTTTGATGTGTGACATCCCAAAGCATTGCTTGAGGCAGATGAGAAAGTTACTGTTGCTTAAATGAAGGAACAGTTGTCTGCAAGCTAGATCTCTCAAAGCAAGTACCACAACACAGGTCCAACAAGCTGCCATTTCAAACAAAAACTATGTCCTCGGTGAACTGGCTGGAGGTTTGGTAATGAAGTGTACATCTCAACAGTCATTAAAATATTGCCATCCTTTAATTTGTTTAAAGGGAAAAAAGCTCACTGTTTATTTTCAGGTATTATGGAAGATGGAATAAACAATGTTTAGAGAAATACATCATAGCCTGACATATGTTACTAGTAAATCACACTTTCTACATTTTAAAATCTTATAATAGCCATTGTTCCAGCTTGTTGACAGAGATGAGTATCCCTCTTGGCAGAACATAGAAATAAAGCTAAAATAAACACAGCTCTAGATGCAAAACCTCAGCCACAGACCAGAGGCAGCAGCACTAGGGAAAGGGCAGAGGGCATCTCCCAGATGTAAGCTGGATCACGCACCAGCTGCAGGGGGGTTCTCTGCTGTTTGGGGAGCATTCAGATACAAATAAAGTAGCTTGTTTATTCCTGGCCAGGGAATCTCTCTTCTCCTCAGAGTTTTGGACTGAGTGTCACCACAGCCAGGCTCCAGTCTCGCCTGTGTTACCACTTGCTGGATGAGTCACTTCAGCTTTCCAAGCTTGACTGGTTCTTTCCTGTGCCAAGGGCTTTGGAAGGGACCCTCCTTGACCATGAGCCTGACCTGCACCCAGTACTGTCACTGCAGCTTCAGCTGCTGTCTCTAATGCAGAGATGTGTAATATACACTCTTGACCTATGTTTATTTGTAAGTATTTTAATTTTTTGCAAGTCACTAGTTGCACTGTTTGACTTGGAAAAAAATATTTTTCCTGTCTTTCCTCCTCACATAAAAATGGTATTCTAGACTCTGGCTTCTAATATCCTGGCTATTATGTTATCATCACTGATGTGTTTAAAAATACGTAGAAAGAAAGGCAAAATAAATGCTTATCTATTTCCTTATGTCCTCATTCATGCACACTCATTCTGATAACTCTGATACAGTATTTATACAAGCTATTTTTCTTCTTTTTATATCACATTAAATGAAGGGTACTCAGAGAAAAAGACAGACCTGTGCTGGTCTGGGCAGGAGGTGGTGCACAACATGTCAGGGACTGACCTTCCTTATGTCATGCTGCTACTGATGATATATTTAAGTACTGCTTCTTTCTTTATAAGGATGTAGGCTGGGGCAAGGCAGCAATGTGAAAGGCTGCCACAGAGCGTGACTCAGGGGATAAGTACGTAACTAGAAGCTTGCTGCTTCGCAGCTATGGTCAACATTACACCCACCAGGAATTCCTTCTGGCAGGTCTACAAGGTTGTGAAGGAAAAATATTATGGAAAGTTTCTGCTTCCAAGCCTTCTCTCTCATCTGATCAGAAATCCATAAAACTGCCTAAGTCTAACCGATACACAGAGGGCCTTCTGTAGTCACTCTGCTTCTTGGTCTTTTCAGAGTGCTGTTTTCTAGTTTTTGTTAAAATTTTAACAAAGGGTGAATTAATCCAGTGTATAATGTTTTTCAGTTATAAGTCACGTTAGAATTTCTGCTAGTCCAATTACATTTAAATTAAGTAAAAACCTGGACATAAGAGCAGCTCTCTCCCTCTTCAAACTACATTTACTCTTGTGACATTTAATAAAGGTCTTGTGTATCCAGAATTAAGAACAACTTAAATTCTACAGCCAGATTTGTGAAGTCGCTTCTGCTCTGTAGAAATTCTATACCGCTTTCAGCTTAATTAAAATCTGTATGCTTTTATTAATAAGCTATGACAATTGCAAATGTAGAGAATAAAGCAGAACATAGTTCTTTTCCAGCACGCTTCTCTCTCCTTTTTGCGTGTTCTGCTGTCTGCATGGCTCATGCAGGTCACCCAAAGGTCCTTCTTGCATCACCATTGCCTAAATTGTGCAGATTGCTTTTCAATACCTAGGGAAATGGAGAGTGGGCACTGCAAGACTTCCCTGTCTTGTGGATTGCTCAGTGGGTCATTCAAAATCAAAACTTCTCTCCCCTCTGCTTTGCCTCATGTATTCTTAGCTAATTTAGGAGGCAATTTCGAAGTTCTGCTTCTGTATGATTAAGGGCCATTACTTTTTCTGAGATGCTTATTTCCCTTTGGTAGACATGCTGCCAAGATCCCCTGTACTTAATGAGACTACTTAAAAATCAGTAACCATAGAGAAGTGATATACTTTCTTGGTAAGACAATGGCTAAATCTGCACTGAATCTATTAATGCTTGAGGGTTATTATTGGCTCTTGATAGACACTATGCATGATAGTAATCAACCATTTTAGGACAGTAATAGATTTGGATTGTTCGACTTCATGGCCTGCCTTTTAGAGATACTCTGACAGTCTCTAAACCAGGTAAAAATCTTGATACTTGTATCACTAAGCTGATGTTTCAGCTTCAGTTTAGTAAGGCAGTTCACACACTTCAGACAGCTAGTATGTCAGGCTGGCTCTGCCTCCAGGAGTGAACTGGTTTGGGATCATTATATTTTTCACTGAAAGCTGAGCATATAAAATGTAATATCACCACAGTGAAAGGAGTTTGTAGATGATCAGAATCTAGGCATTCTTGAATACTTGAGAATTCAAAATACAATTTTTGTAAGTCCCATAAATTTTGCATTTTAATTTGTTTCTTTATGGAGTGTTTTATTATTGTAGAAATGAAATTCAAAGGTATAACTGTCCTGTTACCAAACAATTGCACTGTGAATATCACAGTTTCGAAGGTACCATTGTTGTTTCTACGGACTCAGGACTTAACCCTTTCTTCCTGTGCTACCACACTGCTGCTCTGTGACTTGAAATGAATTGGTTTGTTCAACAAAAAAACCCCATATGATAATTATTATATGTCTTAAAAAGGAATTGTGGGATTTAATTTATACTGGTATAGCATTTGTGATATTTGGATGTAAGGTGCTTATGACATTTAAGTGCAATGTGTTATTAAATCTTCACATCTTGTTGCAAACCTCTCCAGGATAGAGTATTCCAGTCAAGCCTTCACTGTATGTGCCTAAACACTTTAACTTTAGCTAATACTCAGACTAGTTGTCTTCAAGAAGAATAAGCCCTAACACGTGAATGCTATTAACTTGTTAATTCTGGGGAAGGGAACCCCAGCCTGCTTTGTCTTACTGGTGTCCTTAGGAGAAGAATAGAGCAAAACTAACTGAAAGAGAAGAAGGAAGAAGAGTGTGAAAATTAGTCCTGAAGTTGTTGGTGGCTTTGCATTTTTGTTACTCTCAACCTGCACTATTAATGCATTGTCCACCTGAATATGTTTTAAACTGGGCATTGCACAGAGTGTCATATCTAATTCCAAAAGTGACAATGTGAGGAAGCACAGTGCAAGTAAGGAGCAAGCTGAGGAGCAGATATATCTTGGATACTATAATGATCGCCTGGTGTTTTATTCTACTGTTTACCAGTAATAAAAATATGTGGTGTCTGAATAAGAATACGTTGTCTACTAAAACTTTTCATTTTCAACTGAGCATGTATGCCTGCTGCTTCTCTTCCATTAAGAAGATGCCTTTGGCAGTGTTAGACAATCAAAAGCCAGAATTTTTAAGGTTTAGGTCTGGTAGTCCCTAAGCTTTGACTCTGGGATGATCTCAGCAACATTTTGAAAAACAAGTACAACTTAAGAATGAAAATCAGTGTAGGGCAATTTGTGTCTGAACTGAAATAATACATAGCTGAAAAAGGAGTCTAGAGATATGTAAACAGAGTCTCTACAGCTTTCAGGACCATGTTTGTGCAGAACCATATTTTGTTCAGCAGTGCATGTCTTCAATTGGAAGAAGCTGCATTGCCTCAGGTTGGGTTGGAGCTGTGAGACATTTTGTGCCTCCAAATACCCAGCTTAGCCTGAGGAGCACTTTATGTGTCGGTGGCCTTGATCCCTTCTCATTCATGCCAGCCAGTTCCTCTGCCCTGAGGCCAAGGCTTGACTCTGCCTGCTCTTGTGCAGAAAGCAGGAGGGATAAGATTACTTTGACACTCCAATTCCTTTGAAAACCTGCACCAGGACTGCAGCAATACAGTATCTGGATTACTTATCACAGTACAGTGACTTCTAATTTAAATACTCTCTGTCTATAATGGTTGTAAATGATCAGTTTTGCTCTCTTAAAATCATATTTCACATCCGCTAAGTCTCCACGTTAGACAGCAAGCACTATATTGTGTGAAAGATAAAGGTTTGTTCATTAAACCGTTTAGCATAAACCGTTTAACATAAGCAAGGAGGAGCCCCGGCCCAACTAACTTACTTAGCATAAGTAAAGAAGAGCCTGGGGCCTAAAGAATGTGTAAAGTGAGGAAATACTTAGCTGAATGAGCACCCGGAACCGCTGAACAATGGAAATTTACCCCACAACGCAGAAAATATTCACAGAAATATTTCCAACAAGCTTCACTCCATGGAGTTTCTTACTTATATCTTTAAAAATGAAGAAGCTGTTTTCAAGTCAGCAGTATGTATGAAACTGCCTGACCAGTGATGAAAGAGTATACTACCACCAATACTTTTTATTGTTAAAAATATTGTAATAATTTAGTTTAATAACTTCATGATTATGATAAAAGGTTTTTAAAAAATCCTTATTCTTCTTGTAAGAGAAGTAGGGATTGATCATCTCTACAGTTAACAATGGTGCAGTCATTTCTCCCTTTAAGAACACCCTATGCTTTGCCAAGGAAGTATTGCCTTCAATTTTAGGAATGGTTTATTGCTTTCAAAGTTTTCATATCAGTTAAGAGACTTCATTTTCAAAGATTCTCACTCTGGAGGAATGCCCCTTTGAGGATTTCCTCACAGAAAGAGGTGCTTCTTTGAAGACTGTAATTTTTTAAAAAACAGTCATATTTCTGGGGTGTCCTCTTTGAAGACATTTTTCTGTAGCACTTGAAAGGTTTCCACTTTGAATATCTTTTGCTGCCATGGACAGCATCCATTTGAAAATATGTTTCCTCTATGATATTCTTTTTAATAATTTACACAGTCATGCAGGAGTCCATAAAATAATCCCTATTAAATAAGCCCAGGAACATAATGCTGTTCCTGTGTAAGGTGCAAAAAGGGTTTGGAAGAACTTCTGTAGGATGGGATGTTATGAGAACACAGTTTTGGAAATATTGTACAAAAATAATTCAATTTTCTAACATCAAAGAGTAAAGTGGAAAGGTGAGCTTATCTGTCACTTACACGACCTTTTAAAAATTAATGTGAGATGCTTTTATTATTTTTAAATTATTTGAGTTCAGAGTTCAATTTCTGGTATTCCTGAAATCAATAGCAGAAGTCCCATTTCAGTCCTGCTGTGCAAAGAACATTCTTTGAAATTGCTTTGAGTTTTCTTTCTTTGTTTGAGAACATATTGCTTTAATTTATTATGTTGTTGAGGATTTGAAGTCTTTTCCTTGCTAGCGTTAAGTTTTTTGAAAAATGTATGTTTTCCCCATTTCTTTTTTGTCACTTTTTAGCAATCATAATTATTGTGTCTGTAAAACCAGGCAACCTCAGACCCGGTACAAGACTGGGCTCACTGTGTACATTACACAAAGTCTTCTGTCTCACGTTAGTCTGTGAGTTAGACACACGGTGAGTCAAAATACATCTAGGCAGCCCATGAAGCTTACATCTAGCCTAGTTTGGGGATATTTACTCAGACTGTGGCTTAAGCCTCTGGCCTGAGCTCGCTCCTGTCTGCAAGACACAGAACAGGCAGGGCTTTCTAACTGCAAATGAGCAGCTGGAGGCAGAAGGGTTGAGGTCTTGTGGCCCTCCTCTGATAAAATTGCCTGTGAGTCTGTCTAGATAGCTTCAGTGCAAAGTCAAACCAGATGTGTTGAGACCACCTACAGCACTGGATTTGCTTGATTTTTGCACTGGAACAGAAGAAAAGTCGCCATGCCAAAGCAGGCATATGGGACAAGGAGGTTAGTCACTGCCACCTCTCAGCTATCACTCACCACCTACCTGTTGAGACATGCCAGACTGGGCACTAATTTGCACAAAGCAACCATTTGCCAGAAAGTCACTGGGCTAGATGCTCAAGCTCAGTTAAGTTAGCCTTACTCTTATAACAAGAGAACCATTAGCCAAAATTCAAGCATCTTTACTCGAGCTCAAAATTAAAATAATCTTGATGTCCCTAAATGTATACTTTGTCAGATCCTCAAATGGAGAACTTTTGATACCTGCAACACTGATTGGCAAAAGCAATTGTATCAATGAGGGAGTCTCTAAGAATTAAAGCCAGACTTTTCTGATTGTGGGTCTCTTATGTAACCCACATATAAAAATAAACATTAAATAATGATTTAAAAAGAACTGTGCTTAGAGACTTTTTAATGGGTTGTATGACTATCTGGTAGGTGAGACAGCTATGCTGCAATGTAAGGATCTAGGCTGGCAAAAACACACATCATTAATGGAGCAGTCCTCATCAGTACTGGTCAGCCATTTAATAGTCAGGTGAAAACTAGGGTCTTACAACCAATTAAATTACTTAAAATGCCTGGAAAACAATTACAGCTTCAGTGTTGGAATATTTCACCTAAAAAAATAATAAAAAAAAATAATTCTTTTCACTTCTTTTCCATAACAGAATACAGCACTCTCTTCCTAGAGCTGCGGGTCTGGCTGTACACAAACCACAAAATGATATTCACCCCACTACCAATCAGCTAAGGCAAAAGAGCAAGCAAACTCTGCAGTATGGAAGATGTTTGCAATCACCACTGGCATATAATGTTTGTAATAAAAAGCAAAACTGATCTCCAGCCCTGAAGAAAGTAAGTGTACATGTATTTAATCACAGTGGCAGAAAAAGGTGAATTTTCTCTGGAAAATAAATTTCCAGGTAGCTATAGTACAAGCAAAAGCAAGAAAGTGGTCAGGAAAATAATAATCTATTTGTCAAGAATAGACCTTTGGACCTATACGAATGTTTACTGAAGTACAGTATGATCTATGTTTTGGTGTTTGAGATTGTAGAGAGCAGTAACACTCCTAGCCCACCCAAGATAATCTGTCTTTCTAGAAAGGATACTAGAAATAAAATGTTGAAGAGCAGCCTGTGGGATTCAGACCAGCAAGACAAGTTCTGACCTGAACTTGAAAAAGAGAAATTTATTTAGGGCACTGTGCTAGTAAGAGCTACTTGATAGCTTCAAAACTTACAAAGTAAATCAACACTGGCTGCTGGGAAGAAATGTTGATTAAGGATATTGTTTATAGGAGCACAAAAAGATGAATGGCTACTAATAAATGTGGGGACTTTGCTCAAAGGCATCTGGGGAATTTATGAAGTTGATAAGAACTGGCTTAAGATAGAATAATTTGGTTTAAAATAACAGACTGGTAAACTGAATGATCAAACCTTTCCCATAATATCCAGAGGATCTGTTGTACTAAGCAACACCATTCAATGACACTACTGTTAATAATATGAGAAAACTAAAGAGACAGGGCTATTTAGTTTGGTGATAGGGACAAATGAAGAATTGTTACTGTGTAAGTGCATCTAATAGCAAAAAGCGTAATAATCTTTCAAGGAGTCACTACATTTGAGGTTTAGCATAGTCTGATTGAAACAACATGATATAATTTTAACAAAAGTATTTGTTGAAATTTTATCTCTAAAGCTCTTGAAAGAAACTAAGCCAATATAGAATTAACAGGTACATTATTTGATATATTAATATTTTTAATTATTAGTTTTAATGCTAGATAATTAAAATATTAAATGAAGGGCAAGAAAAAAATGGTCTATTTTTTACAGTAGAGGGAGGTCACTGGTAGTGTACCAGAGACCTGCGCTGTTCAGCATATTCTTAAATGATCTGGAAAAGAGAGTGATTATCGAGGCAACCAAATTTGCTGATGATGCTGAATTATTCATGGTAATAAAACAAAAGCTGACCATGATGAATTGTGGAAAGCTCTCATGATACTGTGTGACTGAATGATAAAATGGCAGGTTAAATTCTGTGCTGAAAAATGGAAGTAATATGCAAGGGAGAAAACAAGCCAAACTATACATGCGAAATCCTGGAATCTAAAAGAATGACTTCAACACAGCAAAGAGTGCTTGAGAGTTGTGGAGAGTTCTGTGAAAACATCAGCTCATGGCTTAGCCGCATTCAAACATGCAAATGAGATTTGCATTAGCAGAAAAAAAGAGAATATAAAACCAGAAACAACCCAGAAAACATTTATTATGCACCTATATAAAGCCATTGGACTTGTAACTTCTAGAATAGGAGGTGGAAAGGTGTAGAAAAAGGCAAAACAAATTATTGAAAATATGGAATGACTTCTAATAGAGGAGATATTAAATTTACTAGGACTCTTGAAATATAACTGAAGATGATATGATGAAGGTATATGTATTCATGAATGGCATGGTTAGGTGAACAGGGAAAACTATCCATTTTTTTTTTTTAAGAAAAGCACTGATTAATATTTAAGGAAATTATCAAGCAGTGGGCTTGAAACAAACAAAAGAAAATATTTTTCACACAATGATTTGTTAAATTGCTTAACTTGTTGCCCTAGAATGCTGCAGATGTCAAAAAGTGCTCAAGTAAATCCTTGGACAAGATATTCTCTGAGAGTGTGGATGCTATTTTTTTCTCCAGCAACCCCAGGGACTCAATTTGGGACAATGTACTGCAGAAAATGTCTTTGTGTACTTCCTGATTCCTACGGTGTTTCACTAAGCATACACCACTAACTTCTCATACTGCCGCTGAACTACGGAGTACTATTTATTAGCTGTTCTTGAAATAAAAAGGAAACAACCAATGAAAGTGAAACATAAAAAAATATTGATGAGGAAAGAAAATTATTTTGGAAAACAAAATATTTCAGCGATAACATTACTGGGTTTGAAAAAGTATTGAATTTTTGTACAACTAGTAATAATATCTACACTTAAATTTTGGTTAGAAAAAATGTATAGACAATGTAAACCCTCATGTTTCATAATATAACCATTGAATGTGGAGAGTTTTGCTAGAGATGGTTTACTGAATGGTTGCCTATTACTGGACAGTTTAGCTGCCTTCTGAAATATCTCAGGTAGGACTTCAGCAGAAAGCTGATGGGTCCTAAGGAAAAGAGGGTGTTTTTGGCAACTGTTTTTCCTGACCTTCTAAAATATGAGAAAGACAAAGCAAAGACACACTAGCAACACAGAAAACAGATGACCAGGTCATTATATATACTCTCACAATGTCCAAAATATGGTAGACATTTTACAAGACATTCAAAAGCATGCTAAAAATAGTATAAATAGTATAATAGTATAAAGAGGCAAAGCTACATGAAGAGGAAAGTGGAATACCACACTGAACAAACAGATGAGCAAGAGGATGCTATGGCATTTTATTAATAAGATACTGATTGTTAGTATCTTTTCCCTTCTAAAATTAAATGTTCTAGGTAAAATCCTGATTGATTGACTGATTGATTGATTATCACTTTTATTGATGTTTCAGGGGTACCAGAGTTTTGCTTTGTAAAGTCACATCCATTATTTCACCAAGATTTGCAAACTCAGTTCCAGTGTGTTTTCTGCTATAAACGCTCAACACATGCTGCTCAGCCTCCCTTATATGGAAAAGCATGTAACTCAGAGGATAAACCGCATGAGTATTAGCTCACTTAATCAGTTTCTGGTAGGTGTCATGAAAGGAGAAAACAAGAATATTACAAAAGAGATGAGAAAGACAGGTTTGAAGATGGCATTGCTATAAAGGCAAAGGAGGCAAGACAGACAGGCAGTGAGATAGAGAAGTCAACTGGAAAGGCAGACTAGCTGCTAAGAAGTAGAAAGATTGGTACTTCTACCAATATAAACCCAGACAAGATGTATTTAGATTTATAAGCAGGAAAAAATGACAGAGAAATCCCTCATACAATGTGGAAACAAACAGGAGTGAAGGCAATGGCAAATGAGAGAAATCAACTATAACCCCAATTTCCAATGCTGCAAAGCCTACTAAATGTACCAGAATCTACAGGAATTATATCTATATATATATGGAGAAAATATATAAAAATGCACTGGATTTATAGAGATGGTTATAAGCAATCCTAAATCTCTGAAGTCCTTAACGTTACTTTCAAGTGTAGTACTTTAACACATGCAATCAGTAAAGAATGTTACAACCAGATACTTTAAAAAAAACCAAACATAGTAATGTTGAAAGCAAAAAAAGTAAAGAATGGCATTTGGCATGATGAACTTTATATACAATCTAAGCAAATGGAATGTTTAAGAGGGATTTTATAGGAATGAGAATAATAAATCCTTTAGTCTAATGGTGAGTGATGGGTGCCAAAGGCAGTTGCTGAAAGAGAAGGTACTGTGTGGATGGTAAGGCACTGGAACAGGTTACCCAGAGAAGCTGTGGATATCCCATCCCTGGAGGTGTTCAAGGCCAGGTTGGATGAGGTTTTGAGCAACCTGAAGGTGTCCCTGCCCATGGCAGGGGGGTGGGAATTGGATGTCTTTGAGGTCCCTTCCAACCCAAACCATTCTATGATATCCAAATGATATAGCATATTACAGTATAGTAAATATTTTCTAGTTATGGAGATATGCATAGTTCTTTATCTCTTAAATTCTTTATCAGGCTTCATCGCAATAGTTTCAGTCACAGACTCCAAGGGATTTAGGTTAACCTGAAAAAACTAAAGTGCAATCAATAATGGGTTACCTCCTCAAAACATATTTTTGAAACCAGTATTGCCAGATCAAAAAATAGAAAATACAGATGATGCTTTGAATACTTCTTAATACCCTTCTGGGATTGGGATCTTTTAGGAACATTTGATCATATTTTCAAGTTTTCCTTTGTAGGTATAAAATCTTCAGTTTTACTTTTTGTTTGAATGCAACCCAGGATCGTCCCATGAACAGCTCTTTCTTAAAAACCTGTATCAAACCTTGGAAGATTTGTGATGAAATATTGAGACCTGGCAGTTAAAAAAAAAAAAAAAGGAGAGGGAAAGCGTATTCTTAATGGCCACGTAGAGCAAAGAGTCTGTACCCAGGTACAGCAGTTTACAGAGAACCATGGCTACACTGATTTCTGCAAAGGAACAGCCTAACCCACTGCAATAGTTAATTTTTATATTCATCTTTATTATTTGTCGAAATAGTATTACTGTAATCAATAGGTTGTTTCCTTATAAATGATTGTGAGGCTGAAGGCACTGTGCCATGGGGGTGGCGCTCCCTGTCAGGGCTGGCCCTCTGGGGGGACAGAGCATGCGGTGCCCAGGCCTGGTGCGGCCGCTCTGAACGCCTTCTATGAGGAGAAGGTGCTACAAGAAGTAGTTACTACTGCAAAAAATGGAATGTTTTGATTTAAGCTAAAGTAGAATCGGTTTTCTATAGAATTAGTTTTCTAACTAACTTCAGTTAAATTTTACCTAAGTAACTGTATTTTTTGAAAGTTAGACAAAATGTCCCTCTGATAGCGTGTTTTCTCTTATAGCATATTTTTTTTTCAGTGTTTTCCCAGATGCTGTTCAGAGAGAAGCGTTACGTATGGTCTGTGCTGAACAGATGTGTCTTCTATAATCTCCTCTGTTTGCAGCCTTTCCCTATTTAAAATGCAAGGTCAGACAGAGCTGGCTCCATAGCTCCAATTAGCAGAGATTTGGCTGTTGTTGTCATAAAATGCGTTCCAATAATTGACAGGAACCAGCTCAATTAAAGCCAATGAAATTTATTTAGCAAGCAGGCAATAAACAAAACAGCGCTGGGCGGCCGGGGAGTCTTCGCTCCGCCAACGACCGCGCCCTCTTCTTCTTCTTCTGCCCTTTTTATTGCGTTGTGGGGTAAATTTCCATTGTTCAGCGGTTTCGGGTGCTCATCCGGCTAAGTACTCCTCACTTTACACATTCTTTAGGCCCCAGGCTCTTCTTTACTTATGCTAAGTAAGTTAGTTGGGCCGGGGCTCCTCCTTGCTTATGCTAAACGGTTTATGCTGAACGGTTTAATGAACAAACCCTTATCTTTCACAATCCCCCCTTTTTCTGTTTTTTCTGCATTTTGTTCAGTAAACCGCTGCAGCTCCTGGTGACTGAATACAAAAGCATTACCCACTACCTCTTCCTCTCCTGCAATAGGTTCATACTTAGCGTGGATAAGCATTAAATGTGCAGCTTCTAATCGATTCTTTACAATGCTTATTAATTTGTTAAAAATACATGGCCCGAATGTAAACCCAGCGATTAAAGTAATATTGGCCCGGCTATACCGTGGGCTAAAATTATACCGCTGCTGGAGTCTGGTTTAGGTGGAGTGCATTCACTTGGGCCCCTGCCTACTTTGAGGAATTTATCAGGCCCTGCCCCTGGCTTCCAGGCGGATGCAATGGTTTTGCAACTCCAATATGAGCAATAATACTGATTAGGACTATTATAATAATTTCACCCTGGGTTGGAGGCTGGGCAAAAAAAAATAAAATCCTTTTGCGTTGGCTAGATTCGGTTTTTGCAAAAATTTATGTACACAATCTGACACAAGGTAGGTGTAAAACTGGGAGCTCCAGGAGTGGTAATAGTCTGGATTATGTGTTGATCTTCCCACTTAATCAGGCTCCATTTAAATGGTTGGTGGGGGCTTCCTTCAATCTGACTACACCACATTCCCAAGATGTATAGTATCATGGTCAGTCTAGAGCGACGTGATTTTGCCTCGGTTGCCAGTTTACAAAATTTATTCCCGGATTAGGGTTAGCGTTGGACAGTGCATAACTCTGTCCTCAGAATTTTTCCCTCCACTGGTTCTTACTCCTCTGCCTCCGCTCGGCGACTCGAGTGCTGCGAGCCCCGGGGATATTCATCTTCTCGGCAGCAAGAGTACTCTTCAGGAGGCTCTAGTTATTTCATGTTCCCTATCCGGGAAGGTTCACCAAGGCAACTTAAAGTTTCTCTTTCTTCTCGAGGCAAAAACTCCTGCCACTCTTTGACTGACTTCTTCCCATGAATCTTTAACACATTTGCTAATAGCTCTTTCCCAGTGAACAGTTCTAAATTCTCGATGTATAGGAAGGTACAGTTCCCAACCACAAAACAGTTTTTCTACGCCTGCCTTATACCATTGGCCATGACCTCCCCCAAAATGCCTACAGTCACTACAACAAGGTTGTCTTCTTGTTGCAATACAAGCCCAAGTACCTTCACATCTGACACATCTACAAATGACCCAGCACTCGTGATCTTCCCACGGATGCTTTATACAGGGTATCCCAGTTCCCCAAAAGGGTCCCTCTCGAGGTAAGTCTCTCGTCAGTGATATCTGGTGTTACTTCGCAACAGTGTGCAGCGAGTCTTCCATCTGACGACTTGTACAGTCCTGCACCTCCTGTTTGATTCGGTATTCTACTCAGATGCCAGGGCGCGAATGAAGCCCTTCTCAATGTCTCTCCCGGGGTAATCTGGAACCATTCATATAAACTTTGTTTAATTTCTCTTGGGGAGCTTGTCATTCAGTCTTGGAGTTGCAGTTCGTTTTATTGTCAGCTTCAATTCTCCTGGTGCACTCGTGACCGTCCAGAGTGGGTCCGTCACGGGTCCCTTCACTCGGCTTGCATGAGTCCACTCCTGCTCCGCTGTCCGGACAGCTGTTTCTGTGGTAAGCAAAACAAGATATGGCCCTTCCCAGCGGGGTGTTAGAGGTGTTTCTTTCCATGACTTTATTAAAACTTTATCTCCCGGTTTATCATATGTATTTTCATATCTAAGGGAGGTCTTTGGACTAATAAACCCTTTTTTTTTTAATTCTTCTCTTCTATTCATCAACTGTGTTAAATATGACTTTAGATGAAAATCTTGTAGCTGTGGGTGCTCATTTGGGGCCTCCATATCATAAGGCATTCCATACAACATTTCAAAAGGGGAAATCCCTGTGTCAGTCCGAGGTTGTGTTCTTATATTTAACAGAGCAAGGGGGAGGCACTTAGTCCAAGACATTTTGGTTTCAAACATAATTCAGTAAAGTCAATTTGGACATGTGAAAAAGGTCTATGTGCTAGTTCCCTCCCCCCCTTGTACTCTCTCTCTGAACTGACTCCTGTTAGTTTTCTGGCAAGTGAGGCAACCTTGCGTTACTCGCTTTGCTAAATTATAAACTCCAACACACATATATTTGATTGCAAACTGGTCTACCAAGGCTTGGGTTCCCCAATGGGTTTTTTCATGGACTACCATCTGGGTTAATTTTTCTTTTTCTTGTACTGTAAAGCTTAATATGGGACACATTTCTGTATCGAGGGTGTTTGTTTTTGTCTTGTGATTTTCACATTGGCCTGACCCCCTTTGGGGCATCAAAGCCGCTCTTTTAGCTTCTTGGTCGACTAGGTTGTTTCCTCGAACCTGCGGGGTTAACCTTTTTGATGCGCCTTTAGGTGTACCACTGCTATTCTCTCGGGTTTCCTTATGGCTTTTAGTATTTTGGTTATAAGCTCTTGGTGTATTAGCCCCTTCCCTTGGGAGCTGATTAGTCCTCTTTCCTCCCAAATTTTTCCGAAGGTGTGCACTACTCCAAAAGCATATTTTGAATCTGTGTATATTGTTCCATTTTTCCCATCTAGGAGGTATAAAGCTTTCAACACTGCGTATAGCTCACATGCCTGGGCCGACCAGCTTGGGCTGAGGGGGCCCGATTCTACTACTTTGAAGGACTTCCCATCGACTATGGCATACCCTGATTTCCTTTTCCCTTCTGTTATTCTGGAGGATCCATCTACAAATAGTTTTTTTCCTTCTTCTAATTCTATTTCCTCAAGGTCTGGTCTTATCTTACATTGTTCTTCAATATTTTGGAGACAATTGTGCTCCAGGTTTCCGCTTGGTTCCCCATATAGGAACTGGGCGGGATTCTGTACTATAGAAGTTTCAAGGGTTAGTTTGGGTGATGTTATCAATATTCCTTCATACTTCATAAGTCGGGCATCAGAAATCCACTTATCAGCCTTTTGTTGCAAAACTCCACGAATATTATGCGGGGATAAGACCTTTAACTCTCCGCCAAAGGTAATTTTAGTGGCTTCTACTAACAAGGCGGTGGCTACTATGGCTTGTAGGCATGTCGGCCACCCCCTTGCCACTGGGTCCAAAAGCTTGGATATATATGCTACCGGTTTTTTGCTCTGTGCCCATTCTTGGGCTAAAAACTCCAAAGGCTACACCTTCCTCTGAGTTTACAAATAAATAAAAAGGTCTTTTTAAATCTGGTAGGCTTAAAACAGGGGCATTTATCAATTCTTCTTTTAAGATTTTAAGCTGTTTCTCATCTTTAGGGGTCCACTTTAATAGTCCATCCTTTGATAGTTTATCATAAAGGAACTTTACTTTTCCGCTAAAGTTCTCGATCCACTGTCTGCAGTATCCGATCAGTCCCAACAGCTGTCTGACCTGTCTTTTGGTTCGGGGAGCTGTGATTGATAGAATTCCATTTACTCTCTCGGGATCGAGTTTCTTGCTCCCCTTATTCAATGTGTGTCCTAGATATTTCACTTCTTCTTCTACAAACTGCAATTTAGCCTTAGACACCTTTAACCCTTGTAGGCTCAAGAAATTTAATAACTTAATGGTTTCTCTCCTGACACTATCTTCTTCTTTTCCTGCTAGTAATAAATCATCCACATATTGGACCAGAGTAATTCCTTCCCCTAACTCATAGTTTCGTAATATTTGTTCTAAAGCTTGTCCAAACAAATTAGGGGATTCCGTAAACCCTTGCGGGAGCACGGTCCACCTTAACTGCTGTTTTCTATGAGTATCCGGATCCTCCCATTCAAATGCAAAATAATCTCGGCAATCTGCCTTCAAGGGGCAAGCCCAGAATGCATCTTTTAAGTCTATGACACTATACCATTGGTCCTCCGGTCCTAATTGGCTCAATAAGGTGTGTGGATTGGCCACTACAGGGAATCTGGCCACCGTTCTCTTATTGATTTCTCTTAGATC
Organism: Neomorphus geoffroyi; assembly: GCA_033558235.1. Classification (NCBI taxonomy): domain Eukaryota; kingdom Metazoa; phylum Chordata; class Aves; order Cuculiformes; family Neomorphidae; genus Neomorphus; species Neomorphus geoffroyi. The sequence continues at coordinate 118,405 of JAUMJM010000300.1, forward strand.
ATGCACCAAACGGTACTTCCCATCTGTTTTCTTTACAGGTAGGATGGGTGTGTTATATGGGGACATACAGGGTTCTAATAATCCCTGTTTAATTAGTCTGTTGATTTCAGGTTTCAATCCCCATCTTCCTTCTTTGGATAAGGGATATTGTTTTAACCGAACTGGTATCTCCGGGTCCCGTATCGTAACTACAAACGGGGCGATATCCAGTTTTCCAACAGTTTCCGGAGTATACCACACTTCTGGGTTTATTTCTCCCTCATCTACTGCTCTCAAGGGACATAATTTAATATGTATCTAGTCCTTTGTTGTTTCTAAACTGATTCCCAATTCTATCGTTAAGTCCCTTCCCAAGAGGTTATAGTCGGCCTCTGGTACTAATAATAAAGATCCCACCCTTATTTTAGAATCTGTTTTCAATAACACATTTTTAATTACGGGAACCTCAAAAGGTTCACCCTTAGCTCCAATCACTTATACTTTATCTGAGGATGGTTTGCATCCTGGAGGTAACCTCTGGACGGTAGATCTTTCCGCCCCTGAGTCCACTAAGAACTCAACTACTTGTTGCTGGGGACCCACCTTTAATTTTATCAAGGGCTCTGTAAAGTTCCTGGTCCCCAGCAAATAGAGCCCCTGACCCCCCCTAATCTTCTTTAAACATTCTCTCATCTTTCATTTGTTGCCGACATTCCTTTCTCATGTGTCCTGGCTTTCCGCAATAAAAACACGTCCATCCCTTTCCTTCCACCGATTTTTCTCGTCTCCTGTTCCCCATGTCCCGGCAAGAAGAGGTGTTTCCTCTCTGGGGTGGGACTGCCTTCTGTCCTTCTCGCACCGCAGCTACCATCATTCTCACTTGCCTTTTATGTGTTTCTTCCTCCCTCCTAACATATACCTTTTGGGCTTCCCTCAAAAGTTCATCTAGTCCACGGTCTTGCCAATCTTCAATTTTTTTCTAATTTCCTTCGGATGTCTTGCCATGATTTAGCCACAAACTGCATTTTCAATAGAGCCTCTCCCCCAGGGGTATTGGGGTCTATTCCTGAATACAACTGCAAGTTCTTTCCTAACCTTTCTAACCATTCTGTAGGTATTTCATCCTTTTTCTGCTGCTCATTAAGGGCCTTACTGATGTTCTGCCCTCTGGGAACTGATTGCCTAATTCCCTGGATTATAATATTTCTCAGATCTTGCATTTCAATCCGATGTACTGGATTCTGATTATCTCAATTAGACCTTTGTAATGGCCATTTAACATCTGCTGGCGGTCCTTGTTGGTGCTGCTGATCCCATAATCTTATTCCGGCCCGCCTTATCATTCCTCTTTCTTCTACAGTAAACAATATTCCCATAATGGACTGGATCTCATCCCAGGTGTAAATGTTGGGGCCGAGGAACTGATCCAGCCTCTCAGCGACCCCTAGGGGATCGCCTAGCAGGCTCCCCATTTCCTTTTTAAATTCTCGCACGTCCCCTGAGTTAAGAGGGACAGCGACATATCCTACCCCAGGAACGGGACCTCCCATTGCCAGCTCTCTTAGCGGATATAGTTGCGGAGGTTCCTGTATTTTTCTCGTTTGACTTCTAGTAATTTTTTTTTTTTTTTTTTTTGTCCCATACTTTATATTTTCTGGGGGCTGATCGGATTCTGGGGGAAGTTCGGGGGCTGTAGCCTCCGGGACGTAAGCGGGGGGGTAATACAGGTATTTTCTCCTCTTTCTGTTTTTTTTTTTTTTTTTTTTTTTTTTTTCGTTTTAGTTCTTCCTTTTCCCTTAAGGGGAACAACCCAGTTCTAGTTTCGGCTACGAGAGCCGCATACTCACTTTCCTCCAATTTAAACGGTTCTTTCGAGTTAACATATATATTTAATGCCTGACAAATCCAATTCTCAAATGAGCCAAAAACTGGCCAATACAAATGATCTCCTGTGTATCATTTTTACTTTACTTTTTCCTCTTCTTGAGGGGTAATCATCCCAATAGGTTATCATTAACCCAAAGGGGCTGCCTGGGGGGATCTTGGGGAGACTCACCTTCTCCTCCCCCCCCCATGGGACCAAAGGGCTTGCTTTTCCTTTGTCCCATCTTCCGAGGTGCCTTCAATCACACACACACACGCTTCCCCCCGCTCGTGGCCCAGTCCCTCGCGGGATTTGGGAACCGCACTACTAGGGGGTCCGCATTCGCTTCGCCCGCAATTGGACGTCTCACACGGCACACCTCGGGATACCCAATCCCAACCGAACGGATAACAGGCCTCTACTTACGCGCCCCAAGCGTCTTCGTTTGGAGGTTCCTTGAGGGATCCAACCGAACGGATAACAGGCCTCTACTTACGCGTCCCAAGCATCTTCGTTCGGGGCTTCGTGCACAAAGATTACGGGATTCCCGGAGTTCTTTTGTTTATTGCCCAAATTTAGGTTCGTCGGGTCGAAGGCTGGATGGGTCCGTCCGAGTAAGAGCCGCTTTACAGCGGGGCGCCCCCCTTTACCCGGGATCCACTCCAGGTAGCCTCGATCCGAGTCACGGCACCAATTTGTCATAAAATGCGTTCCAATAATTGACAGGAACCAGCTCAATTAAAGCCAATGAAATTTATTTAGCAAGCAGGCAATAAACAAAACAGCGCTGGGCGGCCGGGGAGTCTTCGCTCCGCCAACGACCGCGCCCTCTTCTTTTTCTTCGGCCTTTTTATAGCGTTGTGGGGTAAATTTCCATTGTTCAGCGTTTTCGGGTGCTCATCCGGCTAAGTATTCCTCACTTTACACATTCTTTAGGCCCCAGGCTCTTCTTTACTTATGCTAAGTAAGTTAGTTGGGCCGGGGCTCCTCCTTGCTTATGCTAAACGGTTTATGCTGAACGGTTTAATGAACAAACCCTTATCTTTCACATTGTGAAGTTGATAATACCATTAAAATTAGTCCTTGGAAAGTAATAGAATATGCATAGATTTCTGGGAAAATGTACACAGATGCATGTCAGTGGGAAATACATTCTGTCCCCAGCTCTTGTCTCCTCATGCACGATTGATAGAAACCATTCCCTCACGCGCACAGCGCTGCAATAAAGGATGCTGCTGTCTAAAACTCCAAAACGAGTCTTGGAGAGTTTATTTGCCCGCGTTTTCGGTATCTCAGGGACAGGCTGCCGGCGCCAGGACGTGCTAACAACAAGTGTGGAAAGTACTGACAACAAATGTTGAAAGTCTCCCCGCTCAACAAGTGCAGCCGTACCGAGCAGCAGGGACTACCGAAGGACAGGAAAACACCCCAGCGGGGTCCTGGGAGGAGGCAGGTGAATAGGTGTGAGGACCGCGCTGATCGCGCCTGTCCCGCTTTCCCGCCACAAACGAACCCAGCTCGCACCATCCGCTCCCCCGGCTATTGCGAGCTGTTGGCAAAGGCTTCAGCAGCGCGGGCGGCGCATGCGCAGGCAGCCGGCGCGTGCTCAGTGGCGGTGAGGGAGCGAGGAGAGGAGTCGGGCGTTCGGTAACGTTCGGAGGTTTCCGTGCAGGCTAGGTCGCCATTTTCTCCACATCCTCCCCGCACCCGTTGCCCGCGCGGTTATCTGTCCCACTTGTCCGCGCTCTGCCCTGCCCGGTGATGGACGGGTGAGTAGCGACCAGGGGGCGGTGGGGGCGCGGGCAGTGCCGGCGGGACCAGTCCCGGCGTGGGGGGCTCCGCGGGTCCGGGGAGCAGCCGCTGCCCTGGCGGCGGGGTGGGCGGGCGCGCTTTCCGCCGCGGGATCCTGAGGCCCAGTACAGGTTGAGGGTGTGGGGTGTGAGGGGGCTCAGCCTCTCGGTAACGCGGGCTCCTTGGTAGCGCTGACACTGCCGAGGGCTTCGGGCCGCCCCTGTAGTGCCCGAGCCGTCGGGTCCCGCTGTAGAGAGGGAGTGCGATCTACCCCGATCCGGAGCCCCTTGTTCTCTTCTCGTGCCCTGCTTGTGCCCTCCCGCTCCCTCTCCCGGCCGCGAGGTGCTGGCAGGCTCCGGTTTGTTTTGGGAGCTAGTGGGAGAGGAGGAGCGATACCAGTAGGAGCTAGAGGTCCTGTCTTTTGTTTTCAGAAACTGCCTAATAAGCCCTCTTCCCCTCCCTCCCTCCCCCCCCCCCCCTCCCCCCCCCCCCCGGTAGAAAGATGCCTTTGTGTGTGCTGTAAAAACCAAAGAAGGGAAGGTTTTGAGGGACCCAGCGAGGGCCCTCGGCCCTGCCGGGAGCTGGGGCGGACGGTCCCTGCACACAAGGCCTTCTGTCTGTTGGATCTGAAAAATGAGGCTGGTGGTTGTAGCCCTCCTAAGTGTAAACACAACAGCTTCCAAATTTCTTACTAAGTTGTTTACACAGCTTCAAACAGAGAAGCAATCTCTTTGGCATGCTTTAAGCGTATAACCTTTCAACTGCGAGAGTTTTAAAGGCTTTTTATGGTTAGTTGTGATTACAGTGTTGGGAATTACAAACCCTGTCTGAGAAGTCCTGTCATGAATGAGTATTACACTGTGGAATGCTTCCACATATTCATATTTTGCTTTCTTTTTTTTTCACGGGAACTTAGTTTTCTTGTGGGATTGTGTTGCACACAGATTTATGATGTCAGAACCTCTAAGGAAGAGATGTACCTTGACATACCTGTTGCAGAGTTTAATATAGATGTTCATGATTATATTTCATGTAAATTTCAAATGCCAACACATTCTTTTTTTCAAGCTAATTTAAAAAAATCTGTTGATGAACTAGCTGTCTAGTTGATAGGGGTGTGTGAGAAGTTCTGTACCTACTTTTAAATTCTTTTATTTTCACCCTGTGATTTCATATAGTTCAGAAACTCAAGTTTCCTAAATAAATTTTCTGGCAGTGCTGCTTTGGAGTAACTTTTACTTGAAGCTTCCAACTCTTTTGGAGAAGCCTATAACTGGGGGAGCTTAGTGACTTTTGTAGGTTTCTTTTGTACTTCTCGTCAGTCCTGCTGTGTTCTTTAAATGTATTTTCCTGATTGGGGAAGTTTTTGGCTATTTCAAGTCCTCCTTATTTTAGCATTGCAATACATTGAAAGTTGGTTTTATGCGGATAAATTCGTTGACTTATGTTTTTTTGTTTGTTTTTGTTTTTTTGTTTTTTGTTTTTTACAGCATTGTCACTGATGTTGCAGTTGGTGTGAAGGTAGGATGTACACTTAACAAACACCGGGGCAAATTATTTGTACAAAATGAACTACTTTGAACACCACTACTTGCAGGTTGTAAGATTTTAACTAGTCATTGTGAGCAGATATTTAGTTAGCAGTGTATGATTTATTAACCCAAGATCCCCAGAGGTAAATTGGAGATTGTGCACAAAAGACTTCTCTAGGCACTGAACTGTAAACAGTGATTCTAGATTAATGTAGTGGTGTCAGTTTCTTATTTTAAAGCTTAATTTTGCAGATATTTTTCAAAACAACACTTTCTCGTTGTTGCATGGTGATTGTAAAAGACGTTTTCTTCTTCTCCTCCCATCCTTTTTTCAAAACAGTTACTATTGGAGTTAAAAAAGAAGTGACTGTCTGTAATGGGACACAAAAGTATGGCAGGAAGAATATGTTATGTACACAGGGAAGTGGGCACTTGCTTTGCTTTGCTTTTTATTTCTCAAGTTCAGTTTTGATTTTATTATATTTATTATAATAATGAAAGAGCTTCCAAATGGTTGTTAGTTTACTATTTATTTCACTTTTGTATTCCAGTCTATTGCAGGAATTAGATCAGTACATCATAGAAGCAGACTGAGAAATAATGAGAATGAAAAGATAATATGGGACAAGGGAACTTTAGGATATGTTAATGAATGTTGCAAGAAATTCTGTTTCAGTGGTAGAAACACAGATGTTTTCTAGTGCATACAGTTAAGGCTCAATACTTGTCCAGTAACTTTGTAGCTGTACTATGTAGATGCCTTATCACCTGAAGCTCATCTGTGTTAACTGCCTGGTAAGCCAGGTTTTGTTTAGTAAAGCACTTTGGCTTAGATTCAATATTGGTCCTGCTGGATTTGAACTAGTTCTTGTATGATACAGCTACCCTGTAGATACAGCAGCTACTTGCTGAGATGTTTCTGAGCAAGCTTGCTTTTAGGAGGAGCTGTAAGAAGTCAGTTATATAGATTCTGGACTCATCTTGCTCCACGTGCTTGTGTGGTATTGGAGACAAGCTTAAAATCCGAATCAAGAGGAAAGTATTGTTATTAAACTACCTCTATGGGAGCTAATCTCCATCAGAAATACCAACTGGTCCAATTGTTTCTCTTTTGCCTGGGTGGATAAAGTGTTAACTGATTAAAACTTTAGGAATGTATTTAATAGTTTGGAGCGATACCTAAGTAAAATTTACTAAGAAGTAAACTGCCCCACTTGAGTAACTTTGGGGCAAAACAATTTATAAATTGCCCTCAATCATGTTTAATGAAGAAGCAATTTCACGTAGGCCATCTATCGCTTGAACTTTAGATTCTGACGTTCTCTCTTCCTGAGATATAGAGGGATTCAGTATTCCTTTCATTCTTAACTATAAGTGACTTAAAATCTTATGAGAATTTGAGCATTTATGAAATATATTGTGAGCAAATAGTGCAATTTTGGAACCATGTTTTCAGATAATAGCCAAACAATGAAATAAAGACACTTCAGATAACGTAACTGCTTCTTTCTGTTAATTGTAGAAATTCTATTATGAATGTAATATAAGAAAGAAGGCAAAACAGGTGTAGAATAGGTAGTAATGAAAATAAAAGGCACAAAAGTGTCCAAAACCAATGCTCTTTGCCTTGTAAAAGCGGGCTTATTCCAGGGGTGTTAAACTCGCAGGCCGCATCTGGCCCTCCACCTTGTTTTATCTGGCCTGGCACCTTGTTTCTACCCGGCGGCAGCGCTGAACTCCTTGCCCCTACACTCCTGCCAGCACACTAGTCATGTATGCAGTGTGTGTGACGTGTGTTATGCTGCAGGAGCAGGAGAACGGCGGGAGCCTCGAGTTTGACACCTCTGACTTATTCTCTGGATTTTAAAAGGAAACAATCCATTTGTGCACAGAAGTAGTGGGAATAAATAAAAAGGACAATGGTTTTCTGAAGAAAGCTATTAATATGGGACTAGTAAACTGTGTAATATTCTGTAGCCTTCTCAAGATGCTAGTAAAAATGGAAAAATGGAATTTCTCACTAATTGATATATGCAGTTTGGGTAACACTCGAATGCTAGCTTCAAGTCGTGTTTTGTGGAAGGCCATGTGAAACATCTGTCCTTTATGTTCTCTGATGGCTGTTCATTACTCTTGGTGAATTGATGTTTTAAAGTTGAGGAATACTTTACTTATAAGGGGTATATAAACAACTGGGAATGTTCATCTCCTTTCGTTGGCTGTAATCATTTATTTGGGGAGCAAATCTTGAGTCCAGGGAGTTGCATCAGCAATTTTAATACTCTTTTGGTATTACTTTTTTTTGGTGACTGGATAACTGTTGGAAGTGGGCAAGGATTTACCTGTGCCAAATCAACTTATCCAGGATATTTGTTTGATCTGATGCTTTCTTGAGATTCTGCCACCTACTGTATATGCTGATCAGTTATACAACGTTTGTGATATTTGCAATTATACTTGGAAAAAGGGATTGTGACATATGACCTTTCTGTTTAGAAAATTTATTTTATCATCATCAGTCACATTGATTTAAATTTGAAAATTATGATAACTTATGTTTCAGTAACAGTTTTATAGTCTCAGAGATACCTGCTAATGAGGCTGCTAAATTTGAAACTTAAAAATTTTTTGGGCTGTGTGCTTTGATTTGAATCATTTTTGTTTATCAAACTGTCGAATGTTCAATCTTAATAATTTACACTTTGAGTCACCAGAAATTAACACCAAAAGCTGAGGAAAAGATAAGACTCAAGATGGAGATGGAAAAAATGACAAATACTATTTGAAAACTTGGTTTACACAGAGTAAACATGGGGATTTGTGCAACTTAAAATATACGCTGTGGGAGCATGCTTCCCAGCTAAAGTATCTCAGTGTACTTTAATTTCTGAAAGTGTTACATGTCAAAACCCAGTCATCTTGTTAAGTAGATTTGAAATAATTCACATTTGATTTGATCTGTAAAATCTTGTTTTGCTTGCCTACAATTCATGTAGTCAAAGAGATGTCACTTTGCACACAGTTCACCCCTTACATTACAGTTTACAAAATAATACAGAAAGAATGAGCTTTAGCTCGCTGTCTGATGTTACTTTGAAATCCATTTGCATATAAGCAGTTTGTGTATTTTTGAATAGAACAGAGCTAAAGATTCCAGTAATGATAGTATACCACATAGTTCATAGATTTTTTTTTTTAAAAAATTGTCAGTTTCTTGAAGAAATTCTACACTTTTTAAATTTATAGATTTTTTTTTTATGCATACTTAAAAAAATTGCCATAGTATATAAAATGTTTGCTTTCATTAAAAAAAGTAGAGGTATATCTCAGTTGTTCTGTTTTGTTACAGGGTCCTTAGTCACTAAAATTGAAATGGCCTGCTAGTTAGCTTCTAGTTTCAAACTTCTCATTGCTCATTGGCTATGTAGGACTGAGTAATAACTGTAGTTTGAATTGCTGTCTTGTGTTCTCTTTATGGTTATGATGCTTTATTGTGGATAGATAAACTTATTTGGCGCTTGGAGTGACAGAGCCTTTTTCAACTGTTGAAGTAATGTATGAAGTATATATAATGTATCTTTTCTCTGGACTAATTAAAAGAATCTTTGAAGGGGTATAAAATTTGGTGTAAGGACAGCACAGAGGTGCAGGGAATAACCTAGGTGGACGTTGGGTGCATACTGAAGATGATTGTTTTCTTTTACTGTATTTCAGTGTGTGCCACTTCAGCCTAATTTATCATCTTTCTCCTGGATGGCATGTGTAGTAAATAGGGCCTGAGCTATGTGAATAATTTTGTGTACATGCATTGTACATTTCAGAATGGCTGAGGTGTACTTCTTTCTCCCTCACGGGAGAAAAGGAGGAGTCATTCCTTCATGGATGCAATATTTGGTACATAGTATTTGGAAATTTTTGACCTTGTTGACACTGTTTTGGGAGACACTGGTCAAAAACTGACCTTAACTGCCCAGTGTAGACAGCCTTGGGGAGGGGAATACTCATATATTCCTGTAAACATAGTTTTGTAATGTTTTAAAGATGTGGGAGTGGCCTTTTTCCCTGAAAGTCAGGGCATCAGCCTTTGCAGTATGTTTAAGAAAAGGTGGAATTCTTGGTGTGTATTCAGTTGGGTATGTTAGGGTTGGGTAGAAGATGCCAAGAAGCGCTGTCCTAGTACTTTCTAAGAATAATGTGTGACAAAGTCCCCCTTTTTCCTGGTTGCTGAAGTTTAATGTGGGGGAATATATTAGTATGAAGAAAGGGCAATTGCTAAAACCAGAAGAGATGGAGAAAAGGAAGAGTGCGTAAAGTAGTAGTCCGCTTTCTTTGTTGACTGAGGGGTAGTCTCTTGTACAAAACTATAGAACACTGACTTTTTTTTTTTTCCTACTACTAACCAAGAGTTTCCTTGTGGTGGAAACAGGAATTGTGGCTATATTGTGATTTTTATTTTTTTCATGTGAACTGTACGCTGTATAATGAAAACATGTATAAAAATGTCACTTAGAAATTCTAGAAAATTGTCAGAAAATAAGTTTAGTCTAAACTTAATAAATGAGAAGGGTATTTAAATACCTTTTTTCCTTTTGATTTTTTTTTTTTTTTTTTTTTACTGAAATCTGTTTTGCCTTTGCGGTCTTTCTAGATACTTAAATAAAAGGAAAAGAATGGTAGGATAAAAACTTTGACTCAGACAAATGGCGTGTAATGGTCTGTTTTATTGTATTTAAAATATTAGAATGATAGTTTTGAGCTATCTTTGGATGTCTAATATAATTACTAGTAGAATGCTAGTAGATTAGACAAAGTCTGTTAAGGGCAGTGATATGAGGAAAATGGGTTGTTTGCGAATTGGAGGAACTTTTAATTTTGTGTTATCTAGGATAATGTTTTTAAATTGACTTTTGTGTTCAATAATACTCAGCTGTAACATCGAAAAATGTGCAGAACATTCTAATAGTGAAGTAAGAATGAAGTGTGACCATATTCAGAAGTTTAAAACTGGCATCTGGTTTTGTCTTTTCAGTGGTGGTATGGGGAACGTGTCCTTGGTGACAAAAAATAACTTCTTAAAATGAAAGACATCTGCTCTCTTTTTGAATCTAACTTCTGTAAATTGACCTTATTTGAAATTACTTTCATATTTGTTCCCAAAACAGTCTACTTCAGTTTTTTTTCTTTGTGGCTCATTCTGCCAATGTAGTATATGTGGAAAAATTAGGAGAGCTGAAAATTGAGAGAAAACAAAAGTGTTGAAAATTAGTTTGTGCTCTGCAGCAAGTAGGCATTGATGTAAGGATAGGCTTTTTGTACCTGTTTGATGTGTTTTGATGTCTGTTGCTAATTGGAAATTACCTTTGTATCATTTGTAACAGAACACCTGAATTTGCACCTTAATTGAGGGATTTGTAAGAAGAGAAATGTGATCTCCTATATCATCTGAAAAGTATGAGCCAATACCAGTATGAAAATACCTTTCCCATTTTCTAGAGCTTTGGGCCATGTTTTCATAAGCAAATCAAGCTGCATTCCAGTTTCTCTTGTGCAACAAATGTTTGGGTAGCCACTTCACAAACCTCTCTTGGGAGCTTAACTAGACTAAAGCTAAGCTGACACAAGAGTGAGTTACATCTTTTTAGTCGGATTTGTACCGAAGTGTGTGGTTGCATAAACACTTGTAGCAATATAGAATTGGGGAGGACAGAATAGGAAAAAGTTGCTGGGGACAGGAAAAAGATAGGACTGTTGCTTTTGGTAGTAATTGGTTCAAATGAGGTTGTGATTTCACAAGCTGTTAGTGGTACTGTGATGTTTGATTCAGGTGTTTGGGTGTTTTTTCTAGCTGGAAGTATATACGGCCATTTTCAGCTTTTCATAATAACAGTTTTTCTGTGAATGTGTAATGTGAATATTGAGCTATAGATAAAATAGCACTAGTGATTTTAATTTATTGTGAAATAGCAGAGCATGAAGTAGAAAATACCTTCTTTGTGGTTCCTTTTTTGAGATGTAGAAAATGCTACTGAAAAACTAATCTGTACATCTAGGCGCCATTATTCTCTAACCAGAAAGCTGAGAACACAGCCATGTGGTAGCTCTGGTGAGTTATTCTCACCTGTTCTAATTTACTACCAGTTATGTACAGCTGCCTCAGAGTAACATTTTCTTTCGTGGTAAAAGTGGAATAGAAAGTCTGAAATAAGATAATTTATTCCAGTGTTTGTGTATTTCCTCCTGGATGTTTGAAGTGTCGACTGGTATTGGACTAGACTCTTGCTTGCAGTCTTTCATTACAACAGAAAGTTGGAACAATTCTAAATGAGGTTGGATGGTATGGTTGAAGTGGAGCTTTTGGTTCTTTACACTTCAGCTTTCTGGTTTAATAGTCCATCTTGATCTTCATAAAATCATAAAATGACAGGTTGGAAGCGACCTCAAGTATCATCTGATCCAACCTTTTTAGGTGACAAGATCTTCAAACGCTTTGAAAAATTTGACTCTTTTCTGCATTTTATTTTCAGAACTTGGAGGCTTTTCAGAGGAGCTGGGACTTGTCTTTTGCAGTCTTAAAGACTTTTCAGATTCTCTTGATTGTGCTCTCAATTTTTAGAAATTACTGTTTTTTTCATAAATTAGGTACGTGTTATGTATCATGCACATAGTTGCAAGAAAAAAGAATAAAAGATTAATTTTCTCCGAGGTCCTTCCTTACTGAGGAAATGTGAGTATAAAAATGGTGAAAATAGCATTTGGTTGTCTGAGGACAGCATGAAAAAAGTGGGGAAAAAAGAGAAAAGCATGGAAAGGTGGTCATATTGTATCCAGTTAACTTCATTCTGAATTAAAAGCAAGGTATAAGTGAGTTATTAAGCATCCATGGAGTTTGTGGCCTTGTTTGATAAGATTTTATGCTAATACAGTTAAATAGTGTAGTCTTTTAAAAAAAAAATCAAGTAGACATACTCCTGGTGTGTGAAGTTCTGATGAAGCTTTCAGGCTTTCAGTTTAAACTGTATGCTTTGTAAAATACTTATGAACCTGCATGGAATTTATTTTGGATCATCTGTTTGGACTTGGCTTGTCCACTCCTGAATGAGTCTTCTGTGATTCTATACCTATGAGACGTATAACAGTCTGTTCATTAGGTAATTTGGATTATGTGTTTTGGTAGTAGTGTATATAGTCAGAGCATAAAGCAGATCAAGTATTTCTTCTTCACTAAAGAGTATGTGAGGGTGTATTTATGCAATATATCATTAAAAATGTATCCTGTTAAAAATGAAGCATTCGTTAAATTCTGAACCATTGCATGTGAGCTGAAGGAAGTTTATGAATGCTGTTTGGGGGTTTAAAGGGTGTTGTCTGGTTGTTTCCAACAGCCAGTCCCCAAAGTTAATTCAGACATTGAATATAGAAGCAGTGTGTTTACAAGTGTGCATGTGTAAGAGGGGATTCTTTATATTCCTCTCCCATACCATCAGGTTTCTGGCTTGCTCTTTTAAATTGTTCCCAGATGTTGTTAGAAATGAAGTGTTTTACAATGCTGTTAAATTTCTTTAAATCATGAGATATGTCTCCTAGCTTGTCATACCCCTTGGGAAATTCATGCCTGTAGGCTGGGAATGACTGTGGCAAATGCGCAGTTTCTTTTCTCTTTCATCTGGAGGAGGGGCAGGGAGAGAGGGGAAGTGATAGGAGCAAAAGCATTCTGTTCTTGAGAGAAGTTTGTCATATCAGCATCTTTCAATACCACAAATGATAGGATTTGTTCAGAAAATGTATTTTTCAATATCTTTGAGTGTATTCTTTATCTTTTCTAATGGGAATTTGAGAAATTATTTTAGGTTATGCTGTTGACTTTTTAACAAAGTACAATTTTGTTACTTGGTTACTGTTTCTAGTAGTATTGGTTTAGTGTTCTTGTAATATTGTAGTGCATCTACACATGCTTTTAATAAGCCTTCTGTAATACACTGTTACGTTAGGTTCAGCCTTAACTTCTGATCAGTCTCCATAGCCCTGAAAAGAGCTGATAGTGTTTCTCTTTCGTATACAATTGTCAAAAAGTACTTTGCTTAAAAGACTAAACCTCTTGAGTAACTCTCAAACCAAAGTTGTTACTGTTAGGGTTTTTTTTGCCATGGATGTAATCAGATATGGGGAACGTTTTCAATATTTGAAGCTCTCTGGAATGTGAGGAAAATAGTTGACAAAGGCTTCTTAATAGTATGTTTTTGATTAGCCTGGAAGGATGGCATGACTGTAATGACTTCCTGAAATTATATAGCTGCATAATATAACCTGTGATGGCATGAAGCTTTATAGTAGTCTGTTATGGGGGAGTGGGGTGGTAGAAATTCTGGTATGTAAATTCAGCTCGTGTAGTGAGGGATTCTGAGTTAGCGATGACTGTTAACGCTAGGAGCTAGGAGATTAATGTGCTAAGCTCGGGGCTTTTTCTTTTTTTTTTGTATAATTGATTTCGTAAATGGTAGAAGACACAGAGTACATACAATAACTGTATTAACTTAGAGAAACTGAAATATCAAAGTGTTATCTTCAATTTGCAGTATATATGTTTTCAAAGTCTGAGTTGGTATATTTTTCATCTTTTTTCTGAAAGTGATCCCATATGTCAGTTTTATGTAATTCCATATACTAACATGCTGATTTCATACCACCAATGGAAATGCTCTCATGGGGGCAAGGGTACGATAACGTGCTTAATTGAAAGGACAGTATTGACTGAAACAAATTTAAGGTTCACTCACTGCAGTAAGTTTGGCAATTCCATTGGGTTTTTTGTGTAATGGTATTTTGGCAGGTGTTGGTTTCATGAAGAAATATTGTTGATATCTCGGATCTGAATAGTTGTTTTATCTTTTATGGAAGATTAATGTTCTGGAATAGAAATATGGCATCAAAAACTTGTGCTGTTGAGGACTAGCTGTCAGAAGATGACCTATTAATAGTATAATAGCAGTTTGTACTTCTTATTTTGTCCTTTTATGATGTCCTTCCCTCATGCTAAACTGAGTATTCAGTTACTCTACTGTGTTGCTGTTATAGGAACTTTCCTTTGCAGTCTATGATGAAATAAAATAATTGTGGTTTGGTTTTTTTGTTTGTTATTTCAGCTTAGATTTGCATATTTTTTGTGATCTTCAGTCTTGTTATACAGTCTCAAACTTGCTTTTTTTTTTAGAACACAGCAGTTTGCACAGATGGGGAAGAGAGTTAAGTGAACATTGCTCTTGAATCTTCCATTCTTCATTGAATCTGATTTACTATGTTCTTCAAAGATCTGAGTTTAGTTTCTTTATCTCTGAAACACTCAATAGAATTCACCTAAATTAGTTTAAAGGTTTCTTTGCTTTGTGTAATTTAACTAGCAGAGGTGACATGCTTGAGAATAAGACTAGTGAATGTTCAAGATGCTTGGGAAATGGATTATGATTCTGAAATGCATGTGTGAGATGGAGGGGAGAGCAGCTTAGCCCTTGGAGCAAGATACTGGTTCTTTTTGGCTTAGCACCTTCTGAAAGAAGATGCGCATAAAACCAAAGCCAAACACCCCAAACCACAAATGGAATAAAGTCTTATTTTTGCTGAATACATGTAAGTAAAGTATTTTAGTCTATGCTGTAACTGAGGAGGTGCTGTGTCATACAATAATGCCAGTCTAAGAGTACATATTGGCTTACTTGAAATGCTTATATTGAATTGCTTTACTAGACAACTGTCATTTTAAGATAACCCTTTTGAAGTAAACGACAACTACCAGGCAGTTACTGCTTTTGATTTTGTAATACTCTCTGTCCAAGAACACCATGTGTCTTTTGCTGCAAAGCTGGTTATGTACTGAATGAAGTGCAGAGGTGTCTGGGCTGCTTAAGAACTGATAAAAAAATAACCAATTCTAATAAGATGATTACTCACATGGTAAAAGATATGTCTTTTGCCAGAAGCTTGGCAAGTATATATGGGAGTGTATTAGCAGGGGTTTGCTATATGTTTGTGGTTTCATGGTGAACTGGAAAAACATTCCACCTACAAACTTATACATCTGTGAACACTGATTTATAAGAATAAAACAAATATAGAATTTATTATACGTGCCAGTATAAAGAATTCAAATTTACTTGTTCTTCTGAAGCAAAGCTGTTAAATTTTTTTCAAGTATAATGACAAAATCTTGTGATTGATTGTGAATGTATTAATGAAATGCAAAATGACATATTTAAAAATTGAGAGAAAACTTCTAACTGTTCATGAAACACAAACTGAATATCCACTCCATTGAGCAATTTGCTCTTGGATTTTTCTGCCTTGGATTAAGTAATTAACAGCTTTCTGAAAGCTTCATTTACTAGGAACCAGAAATTTATGTAATAATTCTTTCATTCTGCTAGTCAGCAGTTGCTGATATAAGTAACTTTTTTGAAGCTGACGACAACTCAAATGTAAGATATTTTGGAATTGTAGAGTTCTTGCAGGTCTTGGGAAGAGCATTCGTTTGGTACTGGGGATGCATTAGCTGTTTACGTGGTAACTGCTGTAGTGTTGCAGATTAATGCCTGGCATATTAAGGAAAACGAATATTGCTCTGTGTTATCTTAATATGCCTGACTATGAACTGATTCAGTCTCTGCTGCTGCTTCTGCCTGTACTGTTGTGCTGTCCAGGCCACAGACAAGGGCTTCTAAGCAAGGTTTTGTGGATAGCTGCAAGCAGAAATAAATGCAGTTACCACTGAGTGAGTTAATACTGCTAGTAATCCTGAACTTTGCAATATTCTACCCATGTAAAAAACCAGAATGTTAGAGAAAGAAGAAATATTTATGTTTGAGTGTATACTGAGCACCTGGATTAGTGTATTGTATTTACAGTAGCAAGAAAGGTAGTTTGAATAACTTCTCTAACTTGTTTCTCAGTTTTGTCCAGGTAAATTTTTCTTTAGCTATAATTGATTAGAGATCTGTTCCTACAAGACAAGAAGGACAAAATGTGGTCCTTCTCATGGTCCTACCTAATCTCGGTGTTAGGCATTACTCAGTTTTAATGGAAAACTGTTGTTAATTTGATAGCAATCAACAAAGCTGTGCCTATGTGCCCTTAAGAGCTAAGAGTATTCAATAAACTGTATAAAGATTCTGCATAGCTGATGTTGAAAACTAAGTAAACTTTAATGGCTCTATGTGTGCATAGTGTTTTTAAGACCTTCTGGATTTCAGGTGTGGATTAAAGAAACACTGTTCTGTGTATGGACGCACATACAGTACAGTATGATAAAAAGGTGAAGGTTTGATTCTATGCTTCTTGCAACTATGTTGCCTAGACATGTGATATCCTCAAGTTACTTTAGTATATGCAGTATTGAGGTGCCCTGTAAAACATTCACTAACTATTCTTGAGATTCTATTGTAGTGTTCACAACAGAATTAAACTAATTTATTTTTATAAAGATGAGTAGTGTTTTCTTTCCTCATTTCCATTTTCGAAGTGTGTCTTAGTTTAGATGAAAACTAAGATATATTATCAGATATTAAAGATCTTTAATGAGAAAAAAAAATTGTATAGAAGAGATAACAGTTCTTAGCTACAAATACATGTGTATACAGAACAGAATCTACACTAATCACAACTAAAACCTTAAAGTCTTAAAAAAATATAGATTGAGTCCTGTACCCAAAATCTTGTGATGCAGGTCTCTTTAAGAGCTGGCGAGCAGTCGCTGCCCTGCAGGGGAAGGCACGGCCCCCCCCCCGCGGCCGGGGAAGGGCAGGGGAGGGAGATGGAAACTTAGTGCGAGTTCTGCCGGAGTTGTGGAAGATTCAGATGACCCGTGATCTTTCCTTCAGAGACTGCAAAACGTATGCACGCATGGACTGCCGCTGCCGTTGCCGCCACTGCCGTCTGAGAGGAAAACGGATGTCCGGTCACGACCTCTGTCCCGGTTTCCCCGGAAACGTCCTCCCCCCATCCCCCCTCGCGTCTGCTGAAATTCCCTTTATTGGCAAGAGGAAGAAAAATTCCTCGGAAAAAATCCCAAACCACAACAAAGTGTTAAGGGTGCTGGAGAAATACTTTTGAAGTGGGGAAAGAAGCAATAGAAATGAAAGATAATTTTCAAATGATGTCAGGTTTACTCCCTTTAAAAAAAAAATCTTTTAATGAAAGATCACTTAAATATTTTGGGGGCTTTTTGAGAGATGACATCTGAGGGATGCAGGGGTTGGGAGTAAAAGAGGAAAAAAAACCCCAAACATTAGAAGAAGCAAAAGCCTCTTCAGATATGTCAAATGCCCATCTTGCAAATAATTTGAGGAAAAGATTACCTTGTACATTTTCAAGATAAACTCTCCTCTGATTTTTGCAACCTATTTTCAGGTCATTTTCAAAAAGACTGTTTAACTGATGTTCGTAATGTTTGAATAATTACAATGAAGATGTAATTCCCTGCCCTGAATTGTGTTTTGCAGGACAAATGGATGTCCCCAAAATGAAAATTGATAATTTCCTATGAATAAATTTTTGTTATTATTTTTTAAATAGGAGTGTTAGACTTGAACTAAACTCTACATTTCTATTTGTATAGAGTTCCCTTGTAGTTTCAGCTATATATAATAATTTAATATATATTAAAATACTAAGTTAATTTAAATGTTCTTGAAATAGATTAAATTTATTTAATTATAATAATATTTTAATTTGAAATGCTGGACAAAATTATTGTTCAGTAGTTCTCATTGTGTCTGGAGGTCACTACATTTCAGTGGTGGGTGAAACAACTGTGCTTAAGCTGCTCTCATTTCAAAGACTGCCATTTAAATATATTGCTCTACTTATATTTAATTATATATCAAGTTGTTGCACTTACCTGAAAAGAGGAAGTCTGCCAAATCTGAATAGGTTTGGTTATGCTTGCTTAAGTTCTTCTAAAGGTTTTCCCTGTCAAATTGACATTTTTAATATAATCTTTAAAAATCACAAAATAGAGGAAAAAATCTCTTACTGTCTTTTTCTTTTTAGAGAGGATCTGACGAACTTCTTTCAGGCAGCGTACTCAATAGCCCGAACTCTAACATGAGCAGCATGGTAGTTACTGGTAAGTGATGCCCTTTCAAAGGAGAAATCTATCATTTATGCTTGGATTCATTTCCTGTTTACAAGGGGAGAACACTGAAACGAAAATCTGTTGTGCTATAGAGGGATAAACTGTTTGCATGTATTAGACTATAGTGTCCTTGTATATACTCAAACCTTGGGTATCTGAGGAGAATAATCCCATAAAACAAGTGGCAAATTGCAAATGTCTGTACACTAAATTGTTGGTGGGTGATGGGATGAAAAATTGCACTTGTCTTGTACAGCTGCCTTCAAAATAAGTGATCACAACTACCAAGTAAAGGCAAACAGCTTAACAACTCATGTATGACATCAGATTTTTCACACACAGACATCTGCCAGTCTGGGCATTACAGAGAAGAACACTGTGCCAGTTTCAGAAAAACAGAATTTTGCTCTGTTCGTATTTAGACTGCTAAAGCAGGAAACTTTGCTACTTCAGTCTGAGGTCACAGTGGTAGAATCTGAGATTGTCAGCGAAATGGAAGTGTGGTTGTTCTTTAGTCAAATTTCTGGTGATGCTAAATAGAAAGGCTTTTGATTAATTGGCACATACTAAAATGCATTCTATTGCAGTTAGTGCCTTCTGTATGTTGAACATGCATTGAGTTCCCTTGGAGGGATCGCTTCAGAGGGCTTGCTTCTTTCTTTCCCCTTGTGTTTTTTTTCCTTGCTCAGACATGTGGAGAAATTGGTTCCTGGCATCAGAGTGTTGTGGAGCTTTCCAAATAGTTGTGTGATTCACTGCTTTTATGTGCCTGATCAGTTTTTCTGTATTTATGTATTGAGAGTATAGTCACTGATATGAGTAGCAAACTCCTTCCTTTTAATCTAGTGGTAGAAGATTGGGATTCAGGGTGCAATTTCATGTTACATTTAGGTTGCTGTGGCGACAGCTGTTGTCAGAATGGGTAGTTCTGTGCTTTCTCTTCCTACATCCTTATGAAAACCAGAAAAAAAACTCCAATTCCACATGTTTCTGCTCCGTTCTCTATGTTGTAGTGCACATAGACTTGCAGAATGAGCTAATCTAGCATTAAACTGTACTGCCTAAAAGTGTGGTTTCCCCTTCAAGCAGCATACTGATCAGTCCTGTAGCAGCATAGTTCGTAGAACCAGTGTGATGTAGGGTGGAGGTGTGTCGTGGCAGAAGAAAGAAGGACGACTTCATTGACATAGTTCTGTAACCAAAGGTGAGGAAATGCTATTTCTTTGGAATAGGTAAAAAATGGAATGTAGTGCATTCATAGCCAGTTCAGAACCCCAAAATATTTATTTATCTCCCCTGCATTTCTTACTTCCTTCTGTTTCTGAGGTCCCTTTTCTTGTGTTCATTTTCTTGATGTCCTCTGTAGTCCTGGATATTAGTGCTTCAGCAGTTTGCTTTACTTAAAAGAGAAACTAGAATGAAAAGGAGTTAGGTTTGTGCATATGAGGGTTTGGATTTGGGCAGTGGGAGGGGGAGGAAGAGCAATGTTACCAGGACACAGTGGTGAATGTTACAAAATTTTACATATATTTTCAGAGAAACTTTTAGTTCAGGAAAGCTAAATGCAAGTTAATTTATCAAAGGAAAAAAATGTAAAAGCTAAAGGGAAAAATTTGAAGTAAGAATTATTCTAATTTGGAGTTTTCAGAAGGAAAAGCTACAGAAGCTTGTCTAAGAAGCCTCAAACTTGAAATAGAAATTCTTTTCTCCTCAAAAAGTCCTTAAAATGGTAAACAGTGCTTTGATTCCATTATGTGTACTTAGGAGTTAGACATATTTAACAAATACAGATTCTCCTCCCCACCTTATTTTTGTTTCTTTCCTTTTTAAGCTTTTTTAGGGCTTGGATTTTGTGTTGGAGTTTTTTGGGGGGTGGGTTGTTTGTTGGTTTCTGTTGTTGTTGTTACCAAAGAAAAAGTATTTGTGTGAGAGGTTTCAAATGAATTGATTCTTTACATTTCATATAAGTAAGACCTTGTGATATGTCTCTAGGCATACAGAAATATAAATGACATCTCAGAGATTATTGTGCACAAGGAACAGAGTAGTGGCCTGGTTCGTACTGTATCAATTGCCTGTTATAAAAAATTTCATATTAATTCTGTAATACATAAAGGAGATTGGTGGAAAAATAATTCCAAACAAAGAAAAAAACCTCAAGCTGAATGCAGTATTTGAATTAAAGCCATTATCTGTAGACGTCAGTGGAAAGGGAGCATGTTAGGTTTGGGATTCTCTGTTTGTTAAGCCATTTCTTGGAAGTGTGTTCAAATCTCTCTTCAGCCTGCCTAACTTGGTTAAATAGCATAAAAAACCCTATAGAGTAGTCTAAATCCACAGATGGGAGGGAGGGAGCGAGGGAGCGGCAGAGCGAGGCGGAGGGAGGGAGCGAGGCGGAGGGAGGGAGCGAGGCGGAGGGAGAGAGGGAGGGAGCGAGGCGGAGGGAGGGAGAGAGCGAGGAGGGAGCGAGGCGGAGGGAGGGAGAGAGCGAGGAAGGGAACGAGGCAGAGTGAGGGAGGGAGAGGGAGGGAGCGAGGCGGAGGGAGGGAGCGAGGTGGAGGGAGAGGGAGGGAGCAAGGCGGAGAGAGGGAGAGGGAGCGAGGCGGAGGGAGGGAGCGAGGGGGAGGGAGAGGGAGGGAGGCGGAGAGAGGGAGAGGGAGCGAGGCGGAGGGAGAGAGAGCGAGGGAGGGAGCGAGGCGGAGAGAGGGAGGAGAGAGAGCGAGGGAGGGAGCGAGGCAGAGGGAGAGAGCGAGGGAGGGAGGGAGGCGGAGCGAGGGAGAGGGGAGGGAGGGAGGCGGAGCGAGGGAGAGGGAGGAAGGGAGGCGGAGGGAGAGAGGGAGGGAGAGGGAGCGAGAGGGAGGGAGGGAGCGAGACGGAGGGAGGGAGGGAGGCGGAGGGAGAGAGGGAGGGAGGGAGCGAGGCGGAGGGAGAGGGAGGGAGAGGGAGGGAGGGAGCGAGGCGGAGGGAGGTGGAAAGAGGGAGGGAGGGAGGCGGAGGAGGCAGAGGGAGGGAGGGAGGCGGAGAGGGAGGCGGAGAGGGTGGGAGAGAGGGAGGGAGCGAGGCGGAGGGAGGGAGCGAGGCGGAGGGAGGGAGGCGGAGGGAGGGAGAGGGAGGGAGGCGGGAGGGAGGGAGAGGGAGCGAGGCGGAGGGAGGGAGAGGGAGGGAGGGGGAGAGGGAGGGAGAGGGAGGGAGAGAGAGAGGGAGAGAGCGAGGGAGGGAGAGAGGGAGAGAGCGAGGGAGGGAGAGAGGGAGGGCGGAGAGAGAGCGAGGGAGGGAGAGAGGGAGGGCAGAGGGAGGGGGAGGGAGCGAGGGAGGCGGAGGGAGGGAGAGAGGGAGGCAGAGGGAGAGAGGGAGGCGGAGGGAGGGAGCGAGGGAGGGAGGGAGCGAGGTGGAGGGAGCGAGGCGGAGGGAGGGAGAGCGAGGGAGGGAGTGAGGCAGAGGGAGGGAGGGAGAGAGAGGGAGGGAGCGAGGCGGAGGGAGAGAGAGGGAGGGAGCGAGGCGGAGGGAGGGAGAGAGGAAGGGAGCGAGACGGAGGGAGAGAGGGAGGGAGGCATGAGGGAGGGAGAGAGGGAGGGAGAAGGAGGGAGGGAGCGAGGCGGAGGGAGGGAGGAACAGGGAAGGAGTGAGGCGGAGGGAGAGAGGGAGGGAGCGAGGTGGAGGGAGGGAG